>VSMD01040038.1:0-61975 GCA_008750895.1 Mirza zaza
CCTGCCCAATACCCTATTACTATAGTACCTATGTGTCCACTTAGGTGCTGCTCAGTTAATACCAGTTTGCTGGTGAGTATATGTGGTGCTTGTTTTTCCATTCTTGGGATACTTCACTTAGTAGTATGGGTTCCAGCTCTAACCAGGAAAATATAAGATGTGCTCTATCACCGTTGTTTCTTAGAGCTGAATAGTACTCCATGGTATACATATACCACATTTTATTAATCCATTCTTGGATTGATGGGCACTTGGGCTGTTTCCACAGCCTTGCAATTATGAATTGTGCTGCTATAAACATTCGAGTGCAGGTGTCTTTTTTGTAGAGTGTCACTGAATCTTTTGGGTAGATGCCCAGTAATGGGATTGCTGGGTCAAATGGTAGATTCACTTGTATCGCTTTAAGGTATGAGATGAATTTTTGAAAGCCAAACTTTAGATTACATACAGTGCTCCAAATTGAAGGAGTATAGTTGCAATATAAATGTTATTTTTACTTTTAAAAAGTACAAAATATCTGAATGCATTATCACAACACATACAAACAAAACACATCAAAATAAAAGTCCCCCTTGAACAATATAGATCACCTCGTATTAGTCTAACAAGTGTTGTAATGTTTGGGTATATCCTTTTGGATCTTTTTCAATGCAGTTGGACCTATATACATATACAGATGCTCCCTGACTTACAATGGGGTAATATCTGGATAAATCCATCATAAATTGAAAATATTGTTAAGTCTAAAGTGCAATTTCAACTTACAATATTTTCAATTTATGGTGGGTTTATCCAGATGTAACCCCATCGTAGTAGAGGAGCATACTGAATGCATATTGCTTTAGCATCATCGTAAAGTCAAAAATTCATTAAGTTGAATCGTTGTAAACCATATGTACACATAGAAATAGTTTTATGTGAGCTATGATGATGCCACTGCACTATAGCCTGGGTAACATAGTAAGACCCTGTCTCCAACAACAACAAAAAAAATCTTTTGCATAGTGTACAGAACACAATCTTATTTTATTTTGCATCTTTAGATTATAAGTGTGGTTACAGATCTTCTGAGATACGCGTTAACCATTTGTATTTTTTCTTCGGTGAAATGCCTAACCACAGGCATTTTATTAGTTTGTGGGAGTTCTTTATATATTGTAAATGCTTCTCCTTTATTCTATATATGCTAAATATTTCCTCCTGGTCACCCTTTGAATTTGGTTTGCAGTTCCTTTTTCATACAGAGGTTTCATATAAAAATGTAGTCAAATTTGCAATACCCTGTATTTGCCTCAGAAACTATATTAGTTTCCTAAGGCTGCTATAACAAAATATTACAAACTAGGTGGCTTTAAACAACAAAAATTTATACTCTTACAGTTCTAGAGGCTCAACTCTGAAATCAAGGTGTCCATAGGGCCATGCTCTGTCTGGAGATTCTAGAGAATGATCCTCCTTCTGGTTTCTGAGGGTTGCTGGCATTCTTTAGCTTGCAGCTCCATCACTCTACCCTTGGCCTCATGTGGCATTCTCCCTCTGTGTCTGTTTGTATCCAAATTTCCCTCTTCTTATAAGGGCATCAGTCATTGGATCAAGATCTCCCCTAATCCAGTATGACCCCTTCTTTATCTCATCTGTAAAGACTCTGCTTACAAGTAAGGTCACATCTACAGGCACCAGGGCTTAGCACTTCAACATATCTTTTGAGGGGGAAGGGGCACAACTGAACTCATAATACATGCTTTGTTCAAGATTTTCATATTTATGTTCATGAGAGATATTGGTCTATAATTTTCTTGTAATGTCTTTTGTCAAGTTTTGGTATTAGGATTCTTCTGTCTTTGTAAAATATGTCGGAAGTATTCCCCCCTCCTCTTTTTTCACAAGGAATATTAAATATTTGACAGAATTCACCAATAAAGTCATCTGGGCTAGGATCTTTCTTTGTGGGAGAGTTCTGAATTAAAAATTTAGTTTCTTGAGCAATAATCGTCTATCATTTTCCCTCATTTGCAGTTATCGCTACTAAGTATACAGTATTGCTAAGAAGAAGTTAGATATCTAATTCTAGTACTATTGTAGATAATGATTTTTCTCTCCAGAAAAGTTTACTCTGGAAATTTAAAGGATTTTTCATTTTATGTTTTGTGTTTTATAATTCTAGAAAGATGGTCTAAGGGTGGATCTATTTTCATTCACCCTATTTAGCACTTGGTGGGTCCATATAATCTGTTGATTCTTGTTCTACACTTTCTGTTTGTTTGTTTTTTGAAACAAGGGTCTCACATTGTCACACAGGTTAGAGTGCAGTGCACTGCAGCCTCACATTCCTGGGCTCAAGCAATACTCCTGCCTCAGCCTCCTGAGTCACTGGGATTCCAGGTGTGAGCTACCACGTTTTCTACTTTTTTACATTTCTTCCCTTATGTGGAGTTTCTTCCCTTCTCTTCTTTTTATCCCCTTCTTCAACTATAAGACTGATATTGGAATTTCTAGATCTAGCTTCCATTTCTCCTAACTTTTCTTACATGTGTTCCATATATCTGTTTCCTCTGCAATCTAGAAGAATTGCTTTGCTTTTTCTTTTAGACAAAAGCTTTGTTCTTTGCTACTTAACCTATCCCTGGAGTTTTACATTTTCTGTATCTCTAATTGATTATTTTCTTAGTAGTCTATTCTTGTTTTGGGGATCCTACAACCTCATTTACCCTTTGAAAACATTATTTATATTTCCTTAAAAAGCTCTTACGCTCTTCCATTAATTGTTTTTTCTACCTTAGTTCTTTTTTATTAGACTGCCTGTATTAGTTTCCCAGGACTTCTGTAACAAATTATCACAAATTTGACAGCTTCAAACAACAGAAATTTATTCTCTCACAGTATCACTGGGTGTCAACAGGGCCATGATCCCTCTATAGATTGTAGGGGAGAACCCACTCTTGCGTGGTCCTGCTTCTGGTGGCTGCCGGCATGCCTTAGCTGTGGCCACACCATTCCCTTCAGTGCCTCTGTGCTTAGACTGCCCTCTCTGCTGTGTCAAACTTTCCTCTGGCTCTTTCTTATAAGGACACTTGTGGATAATTAAGGATAATCTCTGCTTTTCAAGATCCTTAATTTAATAACATCTGCAAAGACCTTTTTCCCATATAAAGTACCATTTATAGGTTCCAGAGATTAGGACCTGATATTTTTGAGGGCCATTATTTAGCCCACTATAGTGCCTTTTTCAGAGCATTTATTTTGCTAAATGTTGAGCAATTATTTTTGGTTGGCTATTCATCGGTCTTTAATTTTACATGCTTATCTCTGCCTATTGTGGTGGTTATATGAAGTGAATATTTAGTGAGTATTCAGCAATTATTTAGCCTCTGGGCAATGGGAGGGACTTCCTTCCAGATATCAGCAAAAGTTTGGAGCTGTTTTGCTTCTCTGCTTCTAGTATTTCTACTTATTGTTCCTACCTCTGTTGGCCACAGTTTGCTATAGCTGGGGTAAGATTGTAAGGGTTAAACCACTTTGTACATCAGTGATACCCCAAAGGCTCCCTTCTTTTTTTGATACCTGCTGACTCTAAGCTTGGAATATCCAGAAGTTGCACCTACATTTTTCAGTAGTCTTCTTCTGACTGAGTCCAGTTTGGTTTCTTCCTTCAATCTGATCCCAACTGCCTTTTGTCTTTTAGGATTCCTTACAATTTCTGGGCTACCAAGAGAACTTTTCTTGCTTTCCAACATTTTAATAGCTTTTTTTAAAAAAAAATCATATATGGATTTTCCCCCAAGTGCTCTGAGGAACACATGGGAGGCTAGAGTGTGTGCTCCATCTGCACCTTGGTTCAAATTCTAAACTATCTTGAAACCATATTTAATGTCTTTTCCTTACATGATTGCCATCTTTATTTGTACCATACAAAGTTACTAACTTAAATTACCTTATCTTCTGAAGCCTTATTGTGTATTATCATATAATATTTATTATATAACAAGCCATTTTATTTCATTAAATAAGTCAGATGAATAGGTTAAAAAGGAAATGTATACAGTAATAGATTGAAAAAAATTACCACATGATTGAGGAAAGACTCTTACTTGTGACAAATCTAGGACAGTATTCTAAAGAACTGTTCCTAAAATGAAAAATAATATCCTACTTTTTCTAAGATTGGTTAAATAAATTATTTTTTAAAATAAATCATTTATTTAAAGATAATTTTCAAGTAGTTGTACTATACCAAAGTGGATAAAAAAGATGTATGGTTTCTCTTACAGTTAAATTCTTTCAGAAAAAACAAAAACCGCTGTGTATAACTCTATTTTTAGAATGAAGAAAATAGCATAAATTTAAGATTGGATCATTCTTAGGTTAACTTCCACCACATGTGGCAGATGTTTGCTCTTAAATAGATGCCAACCGAATATAGGGAGCAATTCAAATTTAATGTTTACAATTAAATTTGAACCTTATTCCAGATCTTCTCAAGTGTATAATTGTAAATTAAATAAATGTTGTTTATTTAGAGGCATAAATGGAGTAGTAACTGATGTCCTAAGCATATTAAAGAGTTAATGTGATTTTAGATGAATACTAAATGCACCAGCACAGTAGTTAGCACACTTGAGTTCTATTCCTATAAGTTCATTTCCTGGGGCATCGCTGGAGTCCCAGGTACAGTGTTGTACAGTATCTCTAAGGCAGTGCTTCCTGATCTTCTTCATATCATGGCATATATAGACAATAACATATGAACATCCACCTGGAGTGAACAGAGGAGGTTACTTGAGGCTGGAAGCTGGCTTAGGTACTCTTGCTGCCCAGAGAGCTGAGGGATCAATGTCTCAATGCACCTGTAACCCATTTATGGCACACCATTATGTCTTGGGCCACAGTGTGGGGAGCTATGACCTTGCTACTCAAAATTGTGGCCTGTAGACTAGTAGTACTAGCACTCTTGGGAGCTAGTTAAAAATACCAAATCTTGGGTTCTACCTCAAACCTACCTACTAAATCAGAATCTGTATTTTAACAAGATCCCCAAGTGACTCATACGCACACAAAAGGTTAAGAAGTACTGTTCTAAGAAACTTTCAGCTCAAAAATTCAATGACTCTAAGAATTAATGTGTTTCACAGAAGTGTATTCAAAACTATTTTTCATAATTTTATTAAATTCCATTATAGGTAGAGAAAATGAAAAACTTTTATTTTTATACAAATGTGTTCCTAATTTTTGAAAACAGACAAATGTTTACTTAATTAGAAAAATGAAAATATATTTACCTGCTTGTATACCTGTCGTAAATACATGATCTCCTCTACAGTTCCCAAAGATATGAGCCTTAGCACTTTGACATCTCTGCATTGTCCAATCCTATATGCTCTGCAAAATGATTAAAAACAAGAACAAACAAAAATCAAGTGAAACAACTTTAGGTTCGAGAGGTAGCTTTGGTATATGACAATAGAACATAATTGAAATTTTAATTAACTTTAAAAGAAACATTTTATGTTTAGATATGCTATATTATTTAGCAAAAATGTAAAAATATAAATTCATATAAGACTAGATATTGAGGAAAAAAGCATTATAGAAAATATATATATAAACCTCATTTCTGTTACAAACATCACTTTCCATTGTCCAAAAACTTTTCTGAAATTCAGGGTTTTTTTCCTAGCAGTCTTAAGCTTATGAACAGATTGTTTCCAAATGATTTCATTTATATAAAACTCCCCCAAATGGAAACTAATCCACGGTGATAGAAAGCAGATCAGTAGTTGTTTGGGGAAATGGGGAAGCAGGAGTAGATTACAAAGGGGCAGAAGGAAAATTTGGGGGTGATGGATATGTTTATTATCTTAATTGTGGTGTTGGTTTCACAGGTGCATACATATGCCAAAACTTATCAGTAGTGAATTGTAAATATATCCAATTTATTGTATGTCCATTATACGTTAATAAAACAGTTAAAAAGTTAAAAAAAAAAAACCTTGGGGAAAGGGAAAAATCATCAACTAGAAAGTATATGGAAGTGTGGATTTATAGTCCTCATCCACAGAGATTTTAATTCAGTGGGTCTGATCGAATCCCTGAGTTGACTAGTAGCCCAGGTGTTTTGATATGCACCAGAGTGCAAATTAACTCTAACGTGACTCATCACGATGGTTTAACTATGGGTCTACTTCCCTGTAGCTTTCCCCATATGGAGGCTTTATTGGATGCCCTGAATGAGTGCCAAATGCCCGTTATAGTTGCTGAGAGGAACACATGCTTGAAAATGTTGCAACTTAGGGGAAATTTATTTTTGAATTTGTAATGTCACTCCACATGTTGTTATATTTGGTGTTCTCTGTGCCTCCTTCATAGTGATTTCATTGTCATTTATTTCTAACTAACCAGTTTTTCTCTCTTGATCTCCTCTTTTATACTGTGGCAAAATATACGTAACAAAATTAATCATTTTTAAGTGTGCAGTTCAGTGGCATTAAGTGTATTCACACTGTTATGCAACCATCACAACTATGCATTTACAGAATTTTTTCATCTTCCCAAACTGAAACTCTGTACCCATTAAACAATAACTCCCATTCCCTGGTCCCCCAGCTACTGGCAACCACTATCCTACTTTCTGTCTCTTTGAATTTGATGACTCTAGGCACAATATATTAGTGAAATCATACAATCTTTATCCTTTTCTGGCAAAAACAGGCATCCTTTCCTAGTTGCTGATATTAGAGGAAAAACATTCAGTCTCTCATCACAGAGTACGACGTTAGGTATGGGTTTTTCATAAATGGCCTTTATGTTGAAGAAGTTTTCTTTTATTTTTAAGGTGTCCAGTGTTTTTGTCATAAAAGGGTGTGGAATTTTATCAAATGCCTTTTCTGCATCGATTGAGACGACCATGTGTTTTGTTCATTCGTTAATGTGGTATATCATATTGACTGATTTTTATAGGATGTTGAACTATCCTTGTGTTCCAAGAATAAATTCTACTTAATATATCCTTTCAATATGCTGCTGAATTCGGTTTGCTAGCATTTTATTATTTTTGCATTAATATTTATAAAAGACATTGGTCTGTAGTTTTCTTATAAAGTCTTTGCCTGATTTTGGTACTAGGATAATGTTGGTCTCATAGAATGAATTAGGAAGTGTTTCTTCCTCTTTAATTTTCTGGTAGAGCATGAGAACAACTGGTATCAATTCTTGGAATGTTTGGTAGAATTCACCAGTGAAACCATCTGGTTTTGAGCTTTTCATTGTTGGGAAGGTTTTGATTAGTGATTCAGTCTCCTTACATAGTTATAGATAAATTTAGGTTTTCTATATCTTCATGATTCTGTCTGGGTAGATTATATATATTTAGGAATTTATTGATTACACCTAGGCTATTCAATTTGTTGGTATACAATTATTCATAGTATTGTGATATAATCCTTTTTATTTTTATTAAATCAGTAATCTGCTGTTGAACTCCTCTAGTGAATTTTTAAATCCCAGAATTGAATTACATGTCCAGAATTTCTGTTTGGTTCTCTTTTTTTTAAATTTCTCTTTGTTGATATTCTCATTTTGTTTATATATCCTCTTCCTGATTAGTTCTCTGTTTTCTTTTCACTCTTGGAGTATTTAAAACAGTTGTTTTAAAGTCTTTGTCTAGCAAGTCCAATGCCTGTGTTTCTTTAAGGACAGTTTCCGGAGACTTATTTTGTTACTTTGAATGGGCCCTGTTTTCTCGTTTCTTTGCATGCCTTGCAGTCTTTTGTTGAAAACTGCAATTTGGCGAAAAAGCCACCTGTCCCAGTCTTTGCAGACTTGTGTGGAAGATCTTCACTAATTAGCAGGGTCTATCTTGAGCTGTGAGAGCAGCTCAGGGTGAAGGCTTAAAATATTCTTAGGTCATTTTTGGATATACATCCTGCCTGGGTACATGTGTGTATGTGTCTATGTTTTCAAATCTCTCCTGTGTATACAACTGCTTTTACATGTCTTAATTTCCCCAAAGGTCTCACACTAGCTTCTTCTCGAGGCCTTAGATATTATATTTCTCTGCCTATAGTCTCTTACCCAAGATGTCCAAAGCTGTGCAATTACACTACAAGCCTTCATGTACCACAGAGCTCCCCACTGCCATATCACAGCTTCTGCCAGCCTGAGATCTGAGCTATGCCACCATTTCCCATCTTAGTGCCAAGTCAGGCAAGACACAAAGCAGTCCCACAGGCAGCACACAGACAGACTAGAAGATTACAAAGGAGTTCTCCACTGCTCCTTTCAGCCTGAAGGAATGAACCAGGAATTGGCCACTTCCTCTCAGATGCACTGTACCAGGAAAGAGGTAGGACAAAGATGGGTAAAAAACACTACAAAATTTACTATGATTTTGATTGTGGCTTCTTCTTTATTGGGAATTTGCATGGTTTCTGTAGACCTTTGGTTTACAGAGCTCCTATAAAGTTATTTTAGGCAGTCTCTAGTTGTATTTCTAGTGCTTCCATTGGAGGATCCCGTACCTTAAGTTCTAGTCTACTACCTTGCTGACATCACTCTTTGATTTCTTCTCTAATATGTGAGCTATTTAAACATATGTTTCAAAATTTCTATATGGTTAGAATTTATTAGCTACATGTTTATTGTTATTTTCTAGGTTTTTTTTTTTTTTTGAGGGGGGTATTAGAGTCATAGAATCTACCTTTTGTGATTTCTATTAAAATGTATGGTCATTTAAAAAAATGCTCTACAAATGTTTGAAATATTGAATATTCTCTGATGTTATAAATCTACAGGCATAACTTAGAGATTTTGCAGATTTAGTTCTAAACCATTGTGATAAAGAGAATATCAGTTCGTGACAAGCCAAGGCAACATAGCAAGACCCTAAAAAAAATTTAAAAATTAGCTGGGAATGGTGGTGCCCGCCTGTTAGTCCCAGCTACCAAGGAGGCTGAGGCAGGAAGATCACTAGAGCCCAGGAATTTGAGGTTACACACAGATATGATCACACCACCACACTCCAGCCTAAGCAACAGAGTGAAATCCTGTTGTTTTTTTTTTTAATATTTTAAGAATATTATTAAAAAAAAGCAAAAAAGTCACACAAATTTTTTTGTTTCCCAATGCATATAAAAGTTATAATTATACTATATTATAGTCTATGAAGTGTACAATATTATATCTTAAAAAAAAAGCATACACCTTAATTTAAAAATACTTTATTACTAAAAAATGCTAACAAGCATCTAAGCCTTCAGTGAATTATAAACTTTGCTGGTGGAGGGTCTTGCCTTCATGTTGTTGTTTGCTGACTGATTAGGATGGTGGTTGCTGAAGGTTGGGGTGGCTGTGGCAGTTTCTTAAAATAAGAAAACAAATAAAATTTGTTGCATTTGTTCTTCCACTCATTAAAGATATCTCTGCAGCATGTGATGTCATTTCATAGCATTTTACCCATAGTAGAACTTCTTTCAAATTTGAATTCAATCTTCTCAAACTTTTCAACTAAGTTTATATCATATTCTAAATCCTTTGTTGTCATTTCAATAATTTTCACAACATCTTCACCAGGAGTAGGTTCCATCTCCAGAAACCACTTTCTTTGCTTGCCCATAAGAAACAACTCCTTACCTGTTAAAGTTTTATCATGAGATTGCAGTAATTCGGTTACATCTTCATGTTCCACTTCTAATTCTAGTTCTCTTGCTATTTCTAGCACATCTGCAGTTACTTCCTCCACTGAAGTCCTGAATGCCTCAAAGTCATCCATGAAGACTGGAATCAACATCTTCCAAACTCCTGTTAATGTTGATATTTTGATCTTCTCCCAGGAATCACAAATGTTCTTTATGGCATCTAGAATGGTAAATTCTTTCCAGAAGGTTTTCAATTTACTTTGCCCAGACCCATCAGAAGAATCATCAGTTATGGTAACTATACCTTACAAAATGTGTTTCTTAAATAAACGACTAGAAAAGTCAAAATTACTTCTTGATCCATGGGCTGCAGAATGGATGCTGTGTTAGCAGCATGAAACAACATTAATCTCCTTATACATCTCCATCAGAGCACTGGGTGACTAGGATTGCCAATGAGTACTAATAATTTGAAAGAAACCTTTCTCTCTGAGCAGTAGGTCTCAACAGAGGTCTTAAAATATCCAGTAAACTATGCTTGTAAATATGTGTGTTGTTATCCTGGCTTTAGTTTTAGTGTATTCATGTTTGGATTTATTTCTGAAACTTTCTGTTATGGTTTGTATTTGTCATATTTTCTGAAATTTCTCTACCTCCTTGAATACACTCTGTATTTCTTATCATTTACTGAAATAATTACATTTTTTTGGTGCTCTTCTTATTTCTTTTGGAAGTTTAATATCTAATTTCCAGTGTTTTTCAATGTAGAGTCAAGGACCAATTATTAATATATCACGATCATCTGGTGTATTTTATTTTATTGTGGCAAAACATATATTAGATTTACCATTTTAACTATTTTTTTAAGTGTACAGCGGCATTAAGTAAATTCACATTGATTTGCAACCATCGCCACTATCCATCTGTACCACTTTTTCATTATCCCAAACTGAAACTCTATAGCCATAACACAATAACTCCCCATTCCTCCCCACTCCTAGCTCCGGATAGCTACAATTCCACTTCCTATCTCTATGAATTACTATTCCAGGTATCCCATATAAGTGGAATTATACAATATTTGTCTTTTGTTTCTGATTTATTTCACTTAGCATAATATCTTCAAGGTGTGTCCATGTTGCAGCATGTATCAGAATTTCATTCCTTTTTTTTTTAAACAGTCTTACTCTGTTGCCCTGGCTAGAGTGCCGTGGCATCAGCCTAGCTCATAGCAACCTCAAACTCCTGGGCTCAAGCAATCCTTCTGCCTCAGCCTCCTGAGTAGCTGGGACTACAGGCATGCGCCACCATGCCTGGCTAATATTTTCTGTATATTTTTAGTTGTCTGATTAATTTCTTCCTTTTTTTTGTAGAGACGGGGTCTTGCTCTTGCTCAGCTGGTCTCCAACCCCTGACCTCCAGTGATCCTCCCACTTAAGCCTCCCATAGTGCTAGAATTACAGACGTGAGTCACCACGCCCAGCCCAGAATTTCATTCCTGTCTAACACTCAATAATATTGCATTGTATGTATATATAACATATTTTGTTTATCCATTCATTCACCAATGGGCATTTGCATTGCTTCCATGTTTTAGCTATTGTGAATACAGATGCTATGAGCATGGATGTATAAATATTTATTTGAGTCCCTGCTTTTAGTTCTTTTTGGTGTATGTATAACCAGAGTAGAAGTGTAATTGCTGGATCATATGGTAATTCTATGTTTAATTTTTTGAGGAACCATATCATTTTCTACAGAAGCTGGACTACTTTGCAATGCACAGGGGCTCTTATTTCTCCACATCCTCACCATGACTTGTTGTTTTCTGTTATTTTTCATTTTACAATAGTCCTAATGTGTGAAGTGGTATCTCATAGTTTTGATTTGCATTTCCCTAATGATTAGTGATGGTGAGCATATTTCCACGTACTTTTTGTCACTTATATATATTGCATATATTCTTTGGAGAAATGTCTATTCAAGTCCTGTGTCTAATTTTGAATTGGTTTTTTTACTGTTGAATTTTAGGAGGTTTTTTTTTCATATTCTAGATATCAATAGTTTATTAGATATATGATTTATAAACATCTCCCATTCTGTAGGTTGGCTTTTTATTCTGTTGATAGTGTCCTTTGATGCACAAACCGGGGGACTTTCTAAAATGTAGACTGTAGAGTCCCCTTCTAGACCTATAAAATCAGAATGCCTGGAGAGTAGAGTAGAGTCTGAGCATGTGTGTTTTTAAAAAGTGTACCAGGTAATTATTATGCCTCACCTTTTTAGTTGCTGCCCCTAAATTTTTTGCTAGCATTCAAAAACATTTTTTGGCACAAATTTTGATATTAGGTTAGTGAAAAAGTAATTACGGTTTTAGCATTATTGAAATTTGCCGTCTGATATTAGAATACATTCTTAAATAAATGTGGTTATGTTATACATCATTTTAATGCACATTTCTTGCTTTACTTTTTTTGCTAATGATTTATTACTTGCTGTTTATATTTATTTTAGACTATGGAAATGATGTCAGACAAAAAGAAATTGGAGCGATTTTCTTATCTGAGTTCAAAATGGGTCGTAAAAAGACAATTCACAACATCAATAATGCATTTGGCCCATGAACTGCTAACAAATGCATGTGCAGTGGTTCAAGAAGTTTTGCAAAGGAGACGAGAACCTTGAAGATGAGGAGCACAGTGGCCAGCCATCAGAAGTTGACAATGACCGACTGACAGTAATCATAGAAGCTGATCCTCTTACAACCACAGGAGAAGCTGCCGAAGATCTAGTGTCAACCAATCTATGGTCCTTTAGCATTTGAAGCAAACTGGAAAGCAAGCGTGAAAACGCTCAATCAGGGGGTGCCTCATGAGCTGACTAAAAATAAAAAAAAATCATTATTTTGAAGTGTCATCTTCTTGTCTTATATGCAACAACGAACTATTTCTTGATTGGCTTGTGATGTGTAACAAATGTGACCACTGGAGATGACTTGCTCAGTGGCTGGACAGAGAAGAAGCTCCAAAGCAATTCCCAAAGCCAAACTTGCACCAAAAAAAGGTTATGGCCACTGTTCAGTGGTCTGCTGCTGGTCTGATCCATTCCAGCTTTCTGAATCCTGGTGAAACCATTATATCTGAGAAGTATGCTCAGCAAATTGATGAGATTCACCAAAAACTGCAATGCCTGCAGCCAGCATTGGTTAACAGAGAGGGCCTGATTCTTGTCAACAACGCCCAACCCCACAACCAATGCTTCAAAAGTTGAACGAATTGGGCTATGAAGTTTTGCCTCTTCCACCACATTCACCCGACCTCTTGCCAACCGACTACCACTTCTTCAAGCATCTCGACAACTTTTTGCAGGGAAAACGCTTCCACAACCGGCAGGATGCAGAAAATGCTTTCCAAGAGTTCATGGAATCCCAAAACATGGATTTTTATGCTATAGGAATAAACAAACTTATTTCTCATTAACAAAAATGTGTTGATTGTAATGGTTCCTATTTTGATTAATAAAGATGTGTTTGAGCCTAGTTATGATTTAAAACTCATGGTCCACAACTGCAATTACTTTTACACCAACCTAATAACTGACCTGATCCTTTCCTGAAGGGGAAAAATTCTAACATAATTTTACCCCCCTCCACCATCTCTATGCTGATGTTTATTGAAATTACATGAAGTTTTAGGTCTTAATTGTTATTAATTTTTTCATACCATTCTTTTATATTTTGGGGACTTATTTCTTTATAACTACATTAACCCACTTGGCCACACTATCAACAATTTTTTAGACTTAACTATAAATATGAGAACATTCACTGACTGTCACTGATTTTTTATATTTTGGCTTCTTAATATTTCATTTGTTTAATTATATCCTTGAACAATGTTTTCAGACCATGAGCAATAAATTTTCTGAATTCCTGGATGGTAACAGTTGCTTTTATTTTGTGCTTACATGTTGATATTTTAGCCATTGATTACAACTACAAGTCAAGATAATTTTCTTTCACATAAAGTCACACATATTTTTTTGCTCTGACAGCTTCACTGTCAGCTTGAACCCTATAATGTAGATGAAAATCTCTTCTTCAAAGTCTGATTGGCTGAAATGAGTCTCATTCTTATTTCTTTGTTGATAACTTGTTTTTTCCTTTTCACTTCAGTTTTCACCAATGATTCTCTCCCTGTTTCTCACTCTAGAATCTTTTAGCCCTTCTCTTTATTATTAAAACTTCGAAATATCACCAAGATGTATGTTTTCTCCCCTTCTCAGTCATTGCTTAGTACTTAAAGCCTCTTCAAAATCAAACAAAAATTTTCTCCAGTTTGTCTTAAATTATCTCCCCATCCTCCAGTCTGGTTTTTTTTTTTTTTTTTTCTGAAATACACAGATAATGATTCCTGGGATTTTCCCTCAATTTCTCTTTATAAATATTTCACATCTGTTTATTGCTCAACTTTATGTTTTAAAATATTCATTCCCTTTATCTTCCACATCAATTTCTACCTTTAGTCCTCTCCATTTTATTATTCAGAACTTCTACTGAGTTATTTTATTTTCGTAATAGTTTTAATTGCTAAGAACTACTTTTGTTTTCTATGTGGTTTTCTCTTCTTTCTGAGTGTTCTATTTTTATTTTATTACCTTCAGTGTCTGTTTTTCACCTTGGCCTTTTTCTTTCATGCTGCTAGTTTTATTAAAATGTCCCATAATTCTTAATTTTTCATTCATAATTAAAATAAGGAGCTAGGTGGATCATACTGGAAAGCCAGTCTGGGTTTCCATGCAGGTAACAGTTCTATTTAATCATCTTCTCTTCTTGTGTCCTGTGGAGATCTGGGACTACTTCAAGTTTGGCTCTGCTGTAAAATCTGCTTCCAACACCCATTCTAGGAATCTTTCTACAATCAGATCCCCCATTTATTTATAAAATCAGTGAAATTATATTCTTTCAACTTTAATCAAGGAGCACCTGTTACAGCCAACCCCTCTGTAAACATGGGGTGTGGGAGAGGAATGTGTATTAGAGTCAGCACATTAATTAATTTCCCAGAAGGATGCACTCTATCTACTCCCACATTCTGTAGTTGCTAACCTCATGCTTGAAATTTCTCTATTCTTTCCTGCAGACTTTGGATTGTGGTTTTTCTCTTTGGATTGTGGTTTTTCTCTTCTGACATCTTTATTACACAGATTCTATTTGCTTTCTGTCTTCCAGGATTTTCTCAAAGCTTCTGATCTGCTAATAGAGAACTGACCTTTTTTCATGCAGTATTATGGATTTATCCTTTCTTCTTAAGCCATTTCTGTCATATTAATGGGATTTTGAGATGGATGGAAAATACACAGGTATTATTGGCCTGATATCTGGATTCAGAAACTCAGGGTTATCTTAAATAGAAGTTTTCACAAGGTTTCACCTCTTTTCTAATCACAGTCATATCTTATAAGCAATCTAAACAGTTCAGGAGTATTTTTAGGTTAAGAGTATATACACATCGCTTTAAATTTTGTCAGTATCATACCTGTCAATGGCTTGAAGATCATTTGCTGGATTCCAAGTAGGATCAAATAATATAACAACATTGGCACCAACGAAATTGAGGCCTAGTCCACCAGCCCTGGAGGAAATAGATAAAAAGTACAATAAAACAGCAAAAATTAATTTGTTGTGTTATAACTCAATTGTGCCAGGTTTCTACAGCCAAAAGAATACAACGCTGCATTAACTTCATAAAAGTAAGGTGGTTTAAACACAAATGAAATATCTATGGCATATTCTTTTTCTACCACTCTAGAAAATCCCTTAAAAAGTCAGCCATTAGAGCCCACATAAATAGGTTGTGCTGGTTTTTACATTATTTGGATACTCAAATACCACTCTGCAAGATTTTCCTAACATAATTTTAAAAAAACTGTTAGTACATTCTAGCTAAATAAAGTAGTACATGCATTTAAAAATTTACTCAAGGAATAGATGCACATCTCCTTATTCCTCCCGACTAAGTACAGCTAAAGATCCTGGACATTATATATAAAATAAACATAAGTCTCTGAGAGATGAAGAGAAGACAACCATGTGATGGATTACAAGACTTAAAGAATGACCTGGCTTCCTTTCTGCTTAATATATTCCAGGCTGGGTTCTGGAGAAGCTAGTGAACTGGAAATGCCAACAGTCACAGACAAAAAATGCCCCAAGAAAAGCCTTTTCCCTTTAGTCAAAGAACCAGGAAAGGTGTAGCCTTACAAGACAGAAAAATCACCTATTCCTGCCAAACACCAAGAAACAATCTGTGGCCCCACCCCTACCCTGTGAGCAAAGGCTGAGTGAGGCTGCTAGACTTCCACCCTTGCCTGGCTATAATGAGGCACCACTCATCCCTGCTGGAGTAGTGTCAGAGAAGACAGAGAGACACCAGGGCTTTCATTTTCTTCCCAATGACAATAGGGTGTCCTTCTGTGGTGTCAGGGGAGGCTGTCCTGGAGCAGTAATAAAGCACCTCCCTCTTAGGGTACCAGTAGAGACCAAACAGGGAATCTAAATTTCTACCCCTATTTGGGTGGATGGTGTCATGGGAGAGGCACTAAACCAGAAGATTTAAATAAGATACAGAATCTTATAAAATAATACTCAAAATATCCAAGATACAACAAAAATCACTTACACTAGGACCAGGAAAATCTCAGCTTGAATGAGAAAAGACAATCAACAGATGACAACACTGAAATGAATCAGATATTGAAACTGAGATTATCTGATACATATTTTAATGCAGTGAAAATATCCTTTAGGAGGGAAAGGGAAATTACGACATTCTAAAATTAAGGAAAACCAAGAGAATTGGTCACCTAAAGAATTACCGTAAAATAATGGCTAAAGGAAGTTCATTAGATAGAAAGGAAGTGATAACAGAAGAAGGCCTGGAGCTTCAGAAAGGAAAGAGGAACATCAGAATGGGTAAAAATAAGTGTGAATATAAAAATCATTCTATTACTCCTCAATTTCATAAATCATATTTCATGGTTAAAGAAAAACTGTGATACCATCTGGTATGCTGCTCAATGTATACAGAGGAAATACCTAAGACAATTATATTTTAAAAGTGGAATAGGAAAAGGGACTTAAACATAAGTAAGGTTTCTACACTTATTCAAATTGGTAAAACTGTATACTGTAGACTACAAAAAGTTATTATGTATATTGTAATATCTAGAGTAATTGTGAAGAAAACTATATAAAGCAATATACTAAAAAGCACTATAAGTAGATACAGAATCCTAAAAAATGTTTAAATAAAAGAAACAGTGGAACCAGAAACATGAAATAAACAGAAAAGAGTTAAATCAAATATATCAATGATTGCCTTAAATGGAATGGCCTAAATATACCATTTAAAATCAGTGATTGGCAAAGTAGATGAAAAAAAAATGACCCAACAATACGTTATCTACAAAAAAAACACTCTTTAAATATCGTGTCATAGGTAGGTTGAAAGTAAAAGGATGATGAAAGACATGCTATGCAAGTATTATGAAAAAAGGCAGATCTGACTATATTAATACAAGATAAAGTATACATCAGAGCAAAGAAAGAGAAAAGAGGGACACCACATGGTGATAAAAATATCAATCTACCAGGCGAACACACCAAAACAACAGAGCTGAAAGATACATGAAGTCAAACTAATAAAGCCGAAAAGAGAAATAAACAAACACACAATTATAGTTGAGGATTTCAACATCCCACAGTCAGCAACTGATAGAACTGGTAGAGAGAAAATCAGCAAGGATATAAAAGAACAAAACAACCAACCAATAGGATCTAATTGGCATACATAGAACACTCCACCCAAGAACAGCAGAATACACCCTTTTTTTCTAGTACCCATAGAACATTTACCAAGATAGACCAAATCTTGGGCCATAAGACAAACTTCAACAAGTTTAAAAGAACTGAAATCATACTGAATATGTTCTCTGGTTGTAATGGAATCAAACTAGAAATATATAACAGAAAGACAACAGAAAAAATTTCCAAATACTTGGAAATTAAACAATATACATCTAAATACCCCATGGATCAAAGAAAAAATCTGAAAAGAAATGCTAAAATACAAAGAATAAAAAAATAATTTAATAAAAATGAAAATACAACATATCAAAATATGTGGGATATAGCTAAAGCAGTGCTTAGAAGAAAATTTATACCACTAAATGCTTACATTGGAATAGAATAAAGGTCTCGAATCAATAATCTGAAGTCTTACCCCCAAAAATTAGAAAAAGAAGAGAAAAACTCAAAGCAAGCAGAAGGAAGAAAATAAATATAATAGCAGAAATCAATACAATTAAACATAGGAAAACAGTAGAGAAAAATCAATGAAACAAAAAACTGGGTACTTCGCTAAACTTCCAGTAAGAAGGACAAAAATAAAAAGAGAGAATACACAAATTACCAATATCAGGAATGAAACAGGTGCTATCACTACAGATCCTGCAACTATTAAAAGGATAAGTGAATACTATGAAAACTTTATGCTCATAAATTCAACGACTTAGAAAAAATGGACCAATTCCTCAAAAACCACAAATTACTAAACTAAATAGATAACTTGAATAATCTTATAATCATTAAAGAAAATGAATATGTATTTAAAAAGCTCTTAGGAAAAAAATCTCCAGGCCCGGATAGTTCCACTACAGAATTTTACCAGTTACAGAAGAATTTATACCAGTTTTATACAATAAGCACATGAAGAGATGTTCAATATCATTAGCCATTAGGGAAATGCAAATTAAAACCACAGTGAGATGTATCTGCATACCGACCAGAGTAGCTAAAATAAATAGTGACAACAGCAAATGTCAGTGAAGATGCAGAGGAACTTGATCACTCATACATTGCTGAAAGGAATGTAATATTATATAACCACTCTGGAAAATAGTTTACAAGTTTCTTATAAAACTAAATATGTAACTAACATACAATGCAGAAGTTGCACTATTTGGCAGTTATCCTAGAGGAATGAAAACAAACAACAAAAACCTGTACAAAAATGTTCCTAAGCTTTATTTGTAATCACTGAAAACTGGAAATAAACCCAAAGTCCTTCAATGGGTAAATGTTTAAACAAAGTAGTATATCTGTACCATAGAATACTACTTAGCAATAAAAAAGAAAGAACTATTGATAACATGCAACAATTTGGATAAATTTTCAGGGAGTTATGCTAAGTGAAAAAAGCCAATTCAAAAATGTTGTACATACTGTATGATTACATTTATATAACACTCTTGAAACAGAATTATAGAAATGGAGAACAGATTAGTGGTTTCTAGGAGTCAGGAACAAAACAGAGAAAAGAAAGTGGGTGTGGCTATAAAAGGCCAACATGAGGGATTCTTGTGGTAATAGAAATGTCATGTATCTTCACTGTAGCAATGTCAGTATCATGGCTATGATATTGTACTATAGTTTTACAGTTGTTACACTGGGGGAAACTGGGTAAAAGACACATGGGATCATTCTGTATTATTTCTTAAAACTACCTGTGAATCTATAAATATCTCAAGATAAAAAGCTTAATTAAAAATATGGCTAACAATAACATCCACACAGACTTAACATAATATAGATTCTCCTTTTGGTATTAAGAAGTACTTCCACAATCACATGTTGATCACAATGTAGGCAGCCAGGACTCTACAAAGCACATCTCAGACCTGTCACAATGACCACAGAGAGAACCAAGAGTTATACTGCACTGAGATGCCACAGGTTCTTTGTCTCCACTGAGAAAAAAACAAGATGAAACAACATCAATGCTTACTTTATAATGAGCTACACTTTACACTTCCTTGGACCTAGGGTTCCTTTCTCCATGTATTGCTTCTTTTGGCTGATAATATCACCCATATACTCACTCATCAAGGCCAAAGCCACACTAGGTATCACAGACTTGTTCTCTGTCACTACTCCCCTTCCCACTGAGAGTGAACCCGTATCAAGACCTGTCAGATTTACCTCAAAAATGTTTTTCTCACGAGTCCCTTCTCCACCCCTATTCCCACTGCCCTATTTCAAGTTGTTATTATTAATATATTGTATTTGCATGCGTTACTTCATTGGGCTCCCAACTGTCCTCCTTTATCTCAGAACTTAAGTCTGTTCTCACATGACATACAAATTATTTTAAGCACAGAATATAAAAAATTAAGTATACCATCCTCTGTTTAAAAGTGCTCAATTCCTCTGCATCAGAGACCAACTCCTGAGGCCTCGAGGACCAGGCCTACCATCTCTGCTGCTGGTATTATACCAGTCATTCTTGAACTTTATCCATGAACTACCAAAATATTTAAAGTTGCCTTCACACACTCCCTTCACACAGTATTCTTTGCTCTCTTCTTTACCTGTCTAATTTCTACTTGTCCTTCAAGCATCACTAATGAAGCCTGAACTGAATATTTCTCTTCTGTGCTTCCTTCTACCCTGCATTTGCCTTACGGTGTTGGAATCATCCTTTTACATATTTCTGAACAACTCTTCCTCCACCTCCATACTTTTAAGTTCTAAACTTTAAAAGAGCTGCCTTCTTCTCCAGGACCTGTTACAGAATGAACACGCACAATCTCTTTGTTAAACTGAGTTTTGTTAAACTAACAAATGATTTCTCATATTTAGTCACATACCCAGCTCTTCTCTCCATGCGTCCTAAGCACGAGCCACTTAAATTCACTGGTCATTTTTATACCTATGCTGTTCTCGTTGCCTAAAATGCCCTTTACCTAAACCTGCTTTTCCTTTTCTTTCTAAAAAAATCATATCTATAAAGGGCCAATTTAAACATCACCATCATTCTTCGGTCTTTTTAAATCTATATATTCCTTAAATGCTCATGGAACCATACACATCACTCCAGTAAAACGTTTATTGGATTATATTGCTACTCAAAGGCAAAATATCTCTTATTCTTCTTGGCCCACATTAAGGGTCAATGAAAACCACTGAACTGAACAAAAGGGTATGAGATTGAGATAAAATAAAGCAATAAAGGCAGATTAACAATAGGTATATAAGATAATTCTGATGGTATATTTTAAATGAGTAGTTTAGAATCTCTTTCTCTTGGGATATACAATAAAAGTAATGTCCTCATCTTTCTGCAGAAGTTAAGACAGTTTTCTGGAAGAACTTAAAAGAAACAGAAAATGACTTTTCTCCAGAGCCTTTCAAAGTTTATGAATCATGGTGTTGGACTATTTAGAGGCAACTATATCATCTGGAAACATTTAATTTTAAAGTATGACACCCCACATTGTTAATCTTTAGAAGTGAATAACTATGAAAGCATTATGGTTCAAGTGATAAGGTTTGCTTACAAAATTATTTCTAGTCAACCAGTGTGCAATTGTGAAAGTTAATACTAAGAATGAAGTTATGCCTAGTATTTGTGCTATAAGAGTCTTTTCGCCACTCATATGGAAGCCAAAAATTTTATCTTCATTTACTTTGACCTGTGATTAAGGTATACAGTGAACAGAAGCCACTAATGAGATATATATATATATATATATATATATATAGAGAGAGAGAGAGAGAGAGAGAGAGAGCGCACCAGGTACACGGCCGGTGTGTATATATATATATATTTGTGTGTGTGTGTGTGTATATATATGTGTATATATATATGTGTGTGTATATATACATGTGTGTATATATATATATATATATATACACACACGTATATATATATGTTTTGTTTTGTTTTGTTTGAGACAGAGTCTTGCTCTGTTGCCTGGGCTAGAGTGCCATGGCATCAGCCTAGCTCACAGCAACCTCAAACTCCTGGGCTCAAGCGATCCTCCTGCCTCAGCCTCCCGAGTAGCTGGGACTACAGGCATGCGCCACCATGCCCGGCTAATTTTTTCTACATATTTTTAGTTGTTTAGCTAATCTCTATTTTTAGTAGAGACGGGGTCTCGCTGTTGCTCAGGCTGGTCTTGAACTCCTGAGCTCAAACGATCACCCGCCTCAGCCTATGATATATTTTTGACAGTTTTTTATTAATATAAAATTATTTACTGGTGTTGTTAGATTCATTCTATGAGCCAAAACATATCAGAATACTATTCATTTCTTTTGGAATTAAGTTACTTCTAAAGTAAAGGTATCTGTTAGCAAAACTGAATGTATATAATGTTTGTGTACTGAGCAGCCTGCATAGCTTATTAGATTTTATATAACAGCAATTGTAATTTTTCCATGCTTTGAATTTGCTAATCTACATACCCTCTATTTAATAATTACTTTATAGTAATACTATAACAATGACAACATTCTGTGTTTTTTAAAAGGAAAGGCAAAACTAAAAAAAAGAACAAACGGATTTTCTTTCTCAACCATTTTCTAATCCCAATCGTCTTTCAAGCCTTTTTCTGAGGCTTTATATTGCAAATTTTTCCTTGCCAACTGCCTAGACTGTATCACAAAACTCAATTCACATTCAGGTATTGCTTTACACTGGATGCTAATTATCCAGGGACAGAAAAATGGCAATAATCTCTCCTCTAATTTCTATTAAAAATGGAAAGAAATTGACATTTATTAAGCATCTATTATAAACCAAGAACTGTGTAAGACATTTTCATCTATATTGGTTCTTTCATCTTCAAGACAACTCTAACAGCTAAATATTTTCCTCATCTTTCAGATGAGGAAATTGAGAATCAGAAAAAAATTAATTAATCTATTCAAGGTTTCCTACGTGGTCAGTGTCTGAATATGAACCCACATGTTCTGACTTAAAGCTCAGTGCTCAATAGAAATTGAATTTTCTCCTTTGGAAAATTACTTATCAGAGGTGATAGCATAAAGATGTCACAGAGAATTGAACTTAAAGAAAGGAGTAAGGTAGGATAGAAGGAAGTTTTAGAAAGGATGAAAAGAACATGGGTAACTTAGGGAAGTGGGGGGATTTAGATACCAAACAAGTAGAAAAAAAGTCAAAGGTTCATATGTCTAATAAATCTAATCAACTATTCCTGCTAGCTTCTTGATGGTGAAGTTAGACATAAATTCATCTCAGATGACTTAGAGAGCCACAGAGAAGGCCTCTGCTAGTTGAGGTAGCAATCTTCTAAGAGTTTCTGAAGTTACAACAGACCTGGCTGAGTTAAAGCAGAGGCAAAGCTCCTTTTAAAGAAAAAAAAACCCTACACCCTACCTCTGGAGATGAGATGATTCTCTGTTTGATGATAATACAACTCAGAAACCTAAACTTTAGAACCTATCCCTTTGTTTTTATATGACTAACAGCAAAGGATTAGTCCTTAAGTAATAAGCAGAATGTTGCCCTTTTCAAGCTGAGGACCAGTATTTGAGGCAGACACCTAATAAGCACGCAGGCTGTTCATTCCTTAGCTCCTCCACATTCTCTTCATGTATCAAATAAGTATATCAAAAAGTACATCTTAACTATATCTCGATGTTACAAAATATCTTTAATAAAATAAGTTTTATTGTTATGAATTAAGTAGTTTAAAGGGTCAAAGGAAGTATCCATTTAAACAATGCTTCTGAGAAAACCTAAATAAACATAAAGAGATACCATGTTCATGGATAGGAAGGATTAATATCACAAAATGCAATTTTCCTCAAAGTCATTAATAACATAAATAATAAAAAACCCAGGAAAAATGCCAGATGACCCTTCTTTAAATAAACTGAATGAAATGATTATGAAAAGTTAATGTTCAAGGTAATTCAGAGAACAAAAGAGCTTAGAAAGCAAGAAAAATTTTAGATTAAAACTGTTATTATTTCAAATAAAATAATAAGATTGGAAAATGATATATCTCAGAACATAGAGCAAAAAGACAAAACATGAAATTGAGAGAAAATTTCAGAGATTTAAAGAATCATATAAGAGTTCTAAAGTTGAATACCTGGCATATGAGAGAGAGAGACCACAGAAAATGGAAGAAAAGAAAACCATTGTAAAAGAAATAATTTTAAAAAGCATTTTTTCCAAAGTTAAAAAAGACTAAAAACCTTCAGATTGTGCCTGGCACAATAAATGAACAAAGATCCACACTAAGACTCAAATACCACTGTGAAATTTACAATACAATAAATACCACAGATATAGAAGAAAAACTCTTATGAGTTCCCAAAGAAGAATGAGAATCAGATTGGTATTGGACATCTATTTTGTAAAACTAAATATCAGGAAACAATGCTGCAAGCCCTTCAAAGATCCAAGGTGAAATGATTTTCAATCAAGAATTCTACGGTTAGCCAAAGTGAGAGGGCACATAAAAGACATTTCCTATATTCAAAGATGCAGAAAGTTTGCTTTCCATATATCCTGGCTTACAAAACTACTTGAGGATATTTCTCAGGAAAATAAGGGGCCAAAGTAAGAATGAAAATAGCAGGGAACCCAGGAAAAAAGATCCAATGTAGAAGAACAGGGAAAGAAAGCTCCAGGATGACAGTTCTTTATCAGGTCTAGAAAACAAATATGCCAGATTGAAGCAGAGAATAAAAGGTTTCAGGAGCAAGGTCTTCAGGATACAGAGGACTCAACAGAAGAGAAAGTGTGAATGAGAATTAGTAACACACTGAGGATTATTGAAAAGGGCAAAAGTACACCAAGGGAAGAAAACTCAATAAGAAAGTCATCATTGAAATATAAAATGAACAGAACTGTCCAAACATAAAACAATGGCCGAAGTCTTAGAAAAGAGAAGTCATTTGAGGTGGATACTAAGACTGCTAGTATTGGTACTGATACTAAGACTGTTAGTATCTCCATGAATTGGCCAAAAGGTCATGAACATTCAGAGATTATTTTAGCACTACTTGGTCTGGAATTAAAGAATGCTTACAAAATCATAATACTGTAAATGCTGTTTTTTGGCCTCCAAACTTTAGAGTCAACCTATGGACAATAACCTGGTTATTGTTGTAGGACTTAATAAAAAATTAATGCCTTGACAAAGTAATATTTAAAACAGTTGACAGATAATACGGATAGGTGACAAACATAGAAGAAAGGGTGGGTGTGTGCTAATGCTCATTACAAAGACTGAGAAGATACATAGAAAGTTGATGGACTAAACATTAAAAATTAATATTCTTCAGTAAAACAAGAGGACAAACCAAGAATGAAGAAGGCATGGAATCCAGGAGAAATGGATTCAATACAGATGAGCAGTGATTTAAAGTTACAAAAGTAGTTTATAGACAAATAATAATAAATAGTAAACATCTCTTTTATAACAGATTCCAAGTTGTATAAAGTTGAAAGACTTTATATTCAAGCAAAATAATGGCTAAGCCAATGTGAAAATGCTTCTGCTACAATAGAAATGAAATATAAATCGTTGCAAAATGAGAAAAGCAAAAACATAGCTTATGTGCCTTTTGCAAACCATACATGAAGGATGTATTTATTACATTATGTAAGGTTCTTTATATAATGACTTATGCAATAAATTACTCCTTGAATTCAGTCACAGGAAAACTGAAATCCAAAACTTTTTCCCTTGCCTTGGTCAGGATGCCTAGCAGATGCCAAAGCAAAACCACACAGGTGGAAAACTACAACCAGTCTCCAAAGGATTTCCACAGAGGAAAAAAGCCCCAGTGAAGACAAGTTCAAAAGAAAAAAGATGACAAAAAACCTGTGAAGAAACCATATTCTATAAGCAAGAGCCAGAGGAAACAACAAATAGAAGGATTAGCACCCCCAAGTACAGAAGTTAACAGAGTAAAAATGCCATCCAAAAGGATATTCTTAAAAAGTATGATTAAAATTACTAAGAAATAAAAGAAAGGTTAGAAATCATAAAAAACAAAATCCAAGGAAAATGATAAGGCAGATTTGAAATAACCAAATAGGACTTCTAAAACTGAAAAATACAGTTTTATGAAACTTAAAAATTGAATGGATGCGTAAGCAATTTCTGAGAGACACAGGGGAAGAGATAACTGGGAGCTTTACAGCAGCTCTCAGCAAACTGACCTGCAGGTAAGCAGAAGACGAGTGAGAGACTACTCATCATTACAGGTGCTGTACTATTTGAGCTGCTGTTTAGTGCATTTATTACTTTGAAACATTATTTCAAAATTAAGAAAGTGTATGTGTGCTTTACAAAACTTAATTGAAGACAGTATTCTATGTCATTTAATGCTCGGTATATAAGGACTCATGCGATTCTATGTCATTTAATGCTCGGTATATAAGGACTCATGCGAGAAATTACTTCTTGAATTCATTTACAGTAAAATGAAAATCCAAAGCTGCTCTCATTTTGCCTGAGTTGTAGAATTCAAAAATAATGTCAGTGCACAACAATAATAGCTCATTCATAAACATATTTTATTCCTCATTTTAAGTTATTATTCTTATTTAATTTTTATTTTGTGCATTTTATGTATGTTTAGTTCTAAAGTCCCTTTCTTTTTGAAAGATAGTGTGAGTGAATCTATAAAATTCTTACTATGTAAGATATCAAAACTTATAGATTTATTACCCCCCAAAAGGGATTAATCTTACTTAGGTGTTTATATTGATTTAAATCTTTCTCTGAATTGTGTATATTTTTTAAAAGCTCTTAATGAGTTATTCATAAATAGATGTTAGAATCAATTTAGCTTTTATAAAATCTCTTAACTGTGGAGCTGCTTCAGTTCAGACAAGGCAGAGGCAGAGGAAAGAATGCCTGGCCCAGGGGGCTCTTGAGGGCTCCCTGAGCACAGCTGGAAAACTACTACAGTGATTCTCAGTTATCCCATTAATAAGAAGTCTGATTGTTCTGACCACAAGACATGAGTCAAAACACTACCACAGAAAATTCCTAGGAGGAAACATTCTTTTTTTTTTATTGTTACCTTTATAAACCCAGACTTATACAGGGAATTCAGTGATAATAAAGGAAATGAGAGAAAAAGTTAGGTAAAACTCTCAAGATACTATTTTAGTAATAATAGCCTTTTTGCTGCTTCTCCTTAAAGCCAAATAAAACAAGGCAATATAAGCTTACCCATTGAAAATTAATCCAGTAATAGTTTAAAAATTGCCCTAAATCTTAAAAACAATTAGATAAAAATCAAGTTATCAAATTTTATTTTCTTACATTGTAGAGACAAGGCAAATGTTAACATCTTGTGTATTGTTGAACTCTTTCACGATCTTGATTCTTTCTTCTGACTTTGTACTTCCATCAAGTCGTCGGTAATCAAGCCCAGATGCCATACAGTATTGCTGCAGCACGTCAAGCAGCTAGAGGAGAGGAATGGAGATAGGCAAACATGAATTCTTGCTTTATTACGTTTCATGCCATTACAGAGATTAGATTTACTGAGTATTAATTACTGGTGCTTACAACTTCTTTCTTACAATTTCAAGAGCAATAAATATTTTTCTCACTTCTGACCCATATATATCTACCTGTTATCCTGAAACTGGCTTTAATGTTCAGCTACCTTTGTTATAAAAAGAAAAAAAATCAATCTTTTCGTTTTTTAAACTGAAGCCAAGTAAAAAGAAAATTACTAGTCAAATCATTTATGTAAATATATTTTCATTACTTGTGCTATTTTCTAAGTTCTAAAATATCTTAAATGTCTTAAAGAACACTTTATTAGCAATAACATCAACAGAAAATAAAAATCTGACTTTGAGTTTGCTATTTAACAGTAACCCTGACATAATTGAACTTTGAGTGTCTGTTTGAAAACTTGTAAGTTGCTCATCTGATTACCATTTCCTACTGTGTGGTTAAGACAGAAAATGTGCCTGTAAGCTGTCATGTTCCTTATACTTTATGCCTCAGGAGTTAGGGCTGGGCCAATCAAGAATACACTGAAGATGAAACTCACCTTGGTCGAATAAGAGAAGAGAAGAACTTTATCTCTGTTTTTCCTGCAATGATTTAAAAGCTGCTGAAGGACCTGAAAATGAACCACACAGTATCAGTGAACCAGTTCCAACTAAAAGTGCACTTTATACATATAAACATCACTTGAGAATTTCTTTAAAATTGTTTTTATACGATACTAACCTCAATCATCTTTTCTAACACCCTTTATTTTTTCCAAGTTGAAGAAATAAAGTATTAGAAATTACATCAAATGTTATTCATCACCATATTGTCAATAAGGAGGTAAAGTTCCCACAGACTTTTATTTCATCTCATCTGGTTTTAATAAAAAGGAAGCATTTTAGATTATGGAATATATTTAAATGGATTAATTTAATTTCCAAAATACACTTTCTTTATACCTACAATATGTTAAGAAACTAAATTGCAGAGCAGCATTCCTTTTAGGGAGTATTTAAATTGCCTGTAGATGGATGTAATGAAATGTGTTCAATTACATTTAGGTTCTAAAAGTCTTGATATTTATTTTCTTAGAATAATCAGTCAGATATACACCTCTTCTCATTTTCTCCCCTTTGTTTCTCTATTTACAGTAAGCTCTGACTTCCAGATTTGATTTTGACCTCAAAATGCCAATAATCTGCCCCCACACAAGGTGGTTGCAGGGAGGAAGCAGACAGTCCAAAGCCTTGTGTATAACAGTAATACTGTTATTTTTATTTCCACATCTGGAAATGTGGAACACCATGGAAAAGCAATCCACAGAGGAGCAAAGGCATCTTCTGTACTAAGTTTAAAGTTTTTCTGAACTGTAAGATAAATACTTAAGCAATTTTATCTATTTAATGATAAATACTTAAGCTTTTAAATAAAAAAATTTATATCCAATATAATACTCTCTTCATAGCTGAGGAGCAGAAGACATTGTGTTAACTCTGACTCCTATCCCCTAGTCCCTCAAAAAAAGCTATGGAGAAAAAAGAAATCTACTCAGACAAGCAATCAAATGGTGAATCGAAATGTCTCAGATCAGGTAAACATTATTTTAATATTCGGAGGACATATAAAGTAAGTTTTACATGCATTTAGCTTCATTTTTTTGTTTGTTTTGTCAGAGACAAGGTCTTGCTCTGTTGCCCAGGCTGGAGTGCAGTGGTATAATCACTGTAACCTTGAACTCCTGGGCTCAAGTGATCCTCCTGACTCAGCCTCCTAAGTAGCTTGGACTACAGGTGTGTGTCACTACACCCAGCTAATTTTCAACTTTTTTGTAGAGATGGGGTCTCGCTATGTTGCCCAGGCTGGTTTCAAGCTCCTTCTGGCTTCCCAAAGTGCTGGGATTACAGGCATGAACCACTGTGCCTGGCCTATTTAGCTTTATTCTTTAATAAAATAACCAATTCTACATAAAGTATGAAAATTTGAATCCCACATAAGACATTAATTTTTTCATTGATATCTTATAAAAAGTTTTATAAAAAAAATTGAGAAGTACAGACAACTCCCATATACTTTCCCTCCTCCTCCCAGTTCCGTGTTCCCATACTTTCTCTTACTAATATAGATATTAACATTAATATTAGAAAATACATCATTAATAATTATTAATATTGAAGTGGTATATTTGTTAACAATTGACAAATGAATATTGATACATTATTATTAACTAAAGTCCACGATTTACGTTAAGGTTCACTCACTGTGTTATGCAGTTCTATGGGTGTAAGGACACGTGTCCCACCATCACAATATTGTACAGAATAGTTTCATTGTCCTAAAAATTCTCAATGCTTTACCAATTCATCCTTCCCTCCCCTAGAGCTCCTGGGAACCACTCATCTTTTTACTGTCTCCATAGTTTTGCCTCTTCCAGAGTGTCATATAGTTGCAATCATATATTAATAATAGTATATAGCCTTTTCAGACTGACTTCTTCTACTTAGCAATATGCGCTCAAGGTTCCTCCATGTCTTTTTGTAGTTTGATAGCTCATTTCCTTTTATTGCTAAACAATACTCCATTGTATGGCTACCCCACAGTTTGCTTATCCAGTTACTTACTAAAGAATGCCTTGGTTGCTTCCAAGCTTTGGTAATTATGAATAAATTCATGTAAAATTTTTGTGTGGATGTTAAGTTTTTAACTCATTAAAAAGTCATTAAAATTTAACTCATTTTAACTTATTTGGGTATGATTGCTGGATTACATGGTAAGAGTATTTAAGGTAGTAATACTTTTTATATTTAAACATTTACTATTTAAGAGCTTTGTGAGAAACCACTAACCTGTCCTCCAAAGTGGCTGTACCATTTTGCATTTCCACCAGCAATGAATGAAAGTTCCTGTTGCTCTACAACCTCACCAGCATTTGGGGTTGTCAGTGTCCTGGATTTTGGCCATTCTGATAGGTGTGTAGTGGTATCTCATTGTTCTTTTAATTTGTAATTCCTTAATGACATATGATGTTGAGCATCTTTTCACATGCTTATTTGCTATCTGTGTATCTTCTTTGGTGAGGTATCTATTCAGATCTTTTGCCTATTTTTAAATTGGACTGTTTTCTTATTGCTGAATTTTAGTAGTTCTTTGTATATTTTGGATACCAGCCCTTTATTGTTTTGCAAATATTTTCTCCAGGTGTGTGGCTTGTCTTTTCATTCTCCTAAAGATATTAACATCTTATTTATTTATTATCTTTTAAATATTTTATTCATAATTTATTCATATCTTCATTTTAGAAAAGAATTTAATGTGGCTTATAACCACTTCTGTTGAAGAAAATGCAGTTGTTCTGCTTTTCTTCTTTACAATTTTTTAATTATTTCAATAGATTTTAACAATTAAGTACAAGTGGTTTTTTGTTACATGTTTTTGGAATAATTAAGTGCAAGTGTTTTTGGTACATGGATGAATTGTACAGTGGTGAAGTTAGGGCTTTTAGTGTACCTGTCACCCAAATAATGTACATTGTACCCAACAGGTGTTTGGGATCCCTCACCCACTCCCCTTTCTGTGTCAATATTTTAAACCAAGGATATATTGTATACTAATCCATTCTCATTGCATGAGGTGGTATCATACCTATTGCAATTTTAGGTATTTTCAAATAATTTACAGAAAGTAATAAGAAAAGTGAATGTTTTAGACTAGAGGTCTTTATTAAGCTAGAAAGAAACTAACTAAATGAATAACTAACTATAAATCAAGATCCCTTACCATAAATTTCAAAAATGACACTGTATTCAATATATGTCAGAGCCTTAACAATACAGACCCAATGTTTTACCACTCAATTGTCCTCCACGGAACAGGACAATCCACCTGTAAAGGAATCCTGGCCAGGCACGGTGGCTCACACCTGTAATCCTAGCACTCTGGAAGCCCAGGGCAGGAGGACTGCTTGAGGTCAGGAGTTTGAGACTAGCCTGAGCAAGAGCAATACCCCATCTTTACAAAAAGTAGAAAAATTAGCCAGGCATGGTGGTATACACCTGTAGTCCCAGTTACTTGGGAGGCTGAGACAAGAGGATTGCTCGAGCCCAGGAGTTTGAGGTTGCAGTGAGCTACGATGACGTCACTGCACTCTAGCTAGAGCGATAGAGGGAGAATCTGTTGAATTAAGAAAAAAGAAAAGGAATCCTAAATTTCAGGGTGGTCACAGCAAAGAATCTTGGGTCTAACTTTTCTCAACTTAGAAAGGCCTAGAAAGATGAACATGACCCTTGTGTAAGCCTAGTGGCAACCAAGCCAGGTTTCCTATTCTTTTTTTGGTGGCCCTCACAGTAAGTGGCTCTGTGGCATTTCTCAAGGGAAAGAAAAATGAGGATTCTTATCAGGTGAATGAGTGCCACTTGTGACCATCCCTTTGAATGGTAGTTGAGGTCAAAAACCTTAACATTCAAGAGAAACAGCTAGGGTTATGAGTGTAGCTTTGAGGCTAGAAAGACTACAGCACACATGACATTCAGAGAGTCCTTGTAGCTGCAGGCTGATCTATGACAAGAGGACAAAGATCTTTTATCACCTGAATTCAAAAAGTACATGCAACTCAATTACTTGGAGTTCTTAACCCCATAGGCAATAATTCTATGAGATAGGTTTTGCATCACCAAATCAGTATCAGCAGATGATATTGCTAATCAAATGATGAAACAGTCTTAAACATATATCCCTAGTTTACTACTATGAGCATCTGTTTTGTTTGTGCTTTCTCATAAAACAAGTACATTACCCGCTTCCTTCACATGTAAAGATACCTACTCAGCCTTCAGCAACAACTTCTGCTTGCTTTTTTTTTCCCATCTCGACATCAGAATAAAATTAAATCTAATAATTATCTTAATCAGACACTGTTATTCCTATGTATATAACTCTAATTAAAAGTCTATTTTAAAAATATATCTTTAATGGATATACAAAAAATATAAAACACAGAGTTATAAAACTATTTAACTTCAAGAGTGGTAATTTTTTTAATGAAGAGTCATAAGGAATAAAATTTACACAAACAGCAGTAGATAATGTAGTTTTCAAAGGAAGTCATGATTTCTGCAAATACTCTATTGGCTTAACTTACGGAATAATAGCTGCTCAGTTCTAAACCAATTGGGTTTTTTATGTTTTTTAGTTTAAAAATAATTAAAGTCAACACACAAGTTTTTAATACAATCATCTTTACTATATATATTCTTACCTTCTATTTTGTATCATTGAATTTAGAGGTCCCAAGCAAACTAAACCACGATGAACTTATCCAGATTAATTGGTACAAGCATTTTCAGAATTTTAAGAAAAACAAAAACTGCCTCCTTTGAATTACTTCTTTTTTATTTCTTTTTTTTTTTTTTTTTTTTTTTGAGACAGAGTCTCACTTTATTGCCCAGGCTAGAGTGAGTGCCGTGGCGTCAGCCTAGCTCACAGCAACCTCAAACTCCTGGGCTCAAGCAATCCTGCTGCCTCAGCCTCCCAAGTAGCTGGGACTACAGGCATGTGCCACCATGCCCGGCTAATTTTTTTTTTTTATATATATATTAGTTGGCCAATTAATTTCTTTCTATTTATAGTAGAGATGGGGTCTCGCTCTTGCTCAGGCTGGTCTCGAACTCCTGAGCTCAAACAATCCGCCCACCTCGGCCTCCCAGAGAGCTAGGATTACAGGCTTGAGCCACCGCGCCCGGCCTCTTTTTTATTTCTTTTGCCAAAAGAAATAACTTACCTTTTTCTTAATTATAGCATAAAGTTGAAAATTGTTCTGTAAAAACCTATGAAGCTCAAAATAAAGATTCTTGATAGTTATTAAGGGGTTAAACAAACTAAACCTGTTGCAAGAAGGCTGGAAGTTGTCGCATTTCATGCTGCTGTCACAGGCAATGCCCAGAGGCTTGGGTCATGGTTGGAGAACCTAGCCTTACTTTTCACACCCCTCCCTCATAATACATCACCAAGAGCAGCACAGCTACAGGACAGTTTCCCTTTGTGTAACAATTGCACCCTTGCAACCTTACAATCGAGGTCTGAAAACAAAATTAAGAGGCAGAAAATACAGTGTAGGCATAGAGGTCTTGCCTACCTTGGATTCTTCAAGAAATTCCTTTCTCTAATTCCAAGCTAATGACTATCTGCACCTACCTGTTTTGCATTAGCATTTAAATTTCTGGTAGGTTATTTCCTTATACATTTGAGGAGAAGCTATTAGATATGTGACTACAGCATACAATTTAAAATGTCGTAAATCCAACATACCAATAAGGAAATCTGAAGTATATTTGATGGAACTGCCACTGAGAACCTACTATGTGCACACATCTGTATGCAGGGTTAATAGTAAGCTAGTAAACACTGACACAGCTACACCAGTTGTCTATAGCCACTGTCTCTTCTGAGTGATTGAGTACCTGCTCGGCTTATTTGGTGTCCCTGCCATACCACTGAACAAACACTTTGTGTATCATCCGTCTTTGTATGCAACCTGAAAGAAGAGCTCTTACCTTCATTTTTCCACTGTATTTAGGGTCAGAAAGTGTTTCAAAGGCTGCATCTTTGCTTTTCTGCACAAAATCTGGGAATCTGGAGAATACCTGATCACATATCCTTTTGATAAGTGTTTCCTTGAGGAGTAAAAGTAGAAGGAAAAATATTTCAACTTAACACATTTAAACCTGTATAAATTGAAATTGTTTATGAAAACAATTTTCAATTGAGAAGAAATACATTACTTTGAAGATATTACCTTCTCCAAGTCAAACTAATTCAGAAAATCTTAAAGTGATATGTTAAACATATATGGCTTTGATGAATTCTTAATGATATGGCTACTAACTTTATCATTACATTTTTAAGATTTTTAAAACAAGGAGGAGCCAAATACTTCCAAAAGAGTAAACAGTACTATCAAAGAAGAATATTAACACATTGACTGCTTTGTGACTTGTATTTAACTCAGGCTAGTTTTGAGCCTGGGGCCACGTGAAGCAAAACCCTCAGCTGGTTTGTGAAAATCTTGTTGATATTCTTATTGCTACAATTAATATTGACAATTTGTTCTAAAAAATGTGGACTGCACTGTATATAACTCATGCACAGAAAACAATAAAAAAATAACAAATTAAAAAAGATAGTTTTATTTTAATAAAACACCATGACCCAAGGGAAAAAATTTTTTTCTAGTGTGACAGTCAATGTGTTAAATTATTATGATATTTCAAAATTATATTTAAATAGCATCAACTATAACATAAAAAATATATAAAATCATTACATAAGTGGCTATTAAAAAGATCTTTTCATTTATGTTATGCTCTAGAATAAGGCACAAGTGAAATGAACAAAGTAAATGATTATGTTTAAGCCCAAACTTTGAAATTACTGATTTTTGCCAGCTTGGGAAACAGCCTTAATAGTTAATATACAGATTATTATAACCCTTATTTTACCCAGTAGATTATTAGAGGAATAGGACTGACTCATCAAATATCTTATTTAGTAATTATTCCAAAGAATGTTTGGAAAAATAAATACATAAACATTATTAGAGGCATAAAAAGTTATTATTTTAATTTAAGCTTACCTTTTCTTACTTTGTGAGATTTTTCTTTTAAACTTAAGTGCACATACTCCTTAATACTTAAATCAAAAAATAAGCAAGTCACTTTCCTCTAAAATTTCATACAAAAAACTTAAGGATATTTAGCTAAGAAATTTTATACCAAATATAAAATATTTATACTAATAGCATCACAAAAAAATGTAAAAAGCCAATCCAAACCTGTTGTTTGGAAGTGCTAGCAGACTGCAGTAGCGCGACATGGTTAGCTACCTTCTGAAGGACCATAAGGTAACTGAGATACAAGGTTTTCACTGTTTCACCACGTGAATTGGTCTGTAACAAGAGAAATATAGAAAATAAAAACAAGAAAGGACTATTATTAACTGCTTACATCATAAAATATATCACTTATAGTATTTATGATCTGCTTACTTTTGGCACAAATTCTAAGAAAATGGATGGTCCACAAATCACTAACATGGAATCACAATTTTGGTCAATCATAATACAATAATGTTTTTAATAAAAGAGAGGAGAAGGTCTTCATTACAGAAAGTATTTATCCTCGTGATACACAGTGATAGAAATGCTGCCATTAAGGGGTCCCTGGCAAAAAAAAAAACAAACAAACTCTACAGTACTATATGGATCCCTTTTCTCACATCTCCCATTTACGCTCCAAGGCTCCCCAGGAAACTGGGCTATTACGCAAAAAGGGAAGTGGTTAAAAATAGCAAAATAAATGAGACAGAATAAATATCAATCTAGGACAGGTGTAGTGGCTCATGCCTGTAATTCCAGCACTTTGGAAGGCTGAGGCAGGAGGATCATTTGAGACCAAGAGTTCAAGACCAGCCTTTACAACATAGGGAGACCCCCCCATCTATACCAATAATAACAACAACAACAATAATAATAAAAATAAGCAGGCATGAAAAAATGTGCCTATAGTCCCAGCTAGTTTGGAGGCTGAGGGAGAAGGATCACCTGAGCCCAGGAGTTTGAGGCTGCAATGAGCTATGAGCACATTGCTGCACTCCAGCCTGGGTGACAGAGTAAGACCCTGTTTCCAAAATTAAAAATTTTAAATAAAATAAAAAATATCAATTTAGATAAATATTTAGTTGGGGTCCCTTTATGTACACAGATATGTGACAGATAACTTCTTATAAAGAGATGAAAAATGAGCAGAAGTATAGACAGAAGGTAAAAAAGTACAAATAGTTTCTAAAAGAAAATACTTTATTTTACTAATAACAGACTTTCTATTATATTGATATCGTACTTGACATCAGAATAATGTTTAAGTCTGCTATACAAGAGCATATTAGTTTACTTTTAGCGGATAATGAGAATCTTCCTGAAAGTGAAATGAAATTTCAAGATCAAAGTAAGATATTTCCCAATAAAAACTGAAAAGAAGGATATCAAATTGAAGCTTACTTTCTAAAATTAACTTTTTGAAAATACATTTGAATATTGTATTTTGTATGTGATTACTATTTTTTTTAGATTATTCAAGTGCAGTAGTGAGAAGGGGGAAAGAATAGAACAAGGAGTTTCATCTGTAACTACCTGTGAATAATCAAGAGATAGCTCACTACCTTTGGACCAGCGAACTATTTCTTTTTTAAAAACTTATAGCTGTGAAAGTTAAAGAACTGTCTGAGGAAAAGTCATCTTAAGTGCTACTTACTTTGGCATTAGAATAGAGTACTATATAATCAAAAGCATGATAGGAAAGATATCATACTAAAATGCTTGCCTTATAACAACAATTTCTCCTTTTTCGGCCACTGCTACAGGTACAAGGCTCAGAAGATTGAAGTATCAAAGTTACATCTTCTGTTTCTAGCACTGTTTGATAGACAGCTTTCTGGAAATCTGTCAGAGAACAATACACCATCTGCCACAATAATAAAAGGTAATTATTAGTATCTTTTTAATAGTAATAATAATCAAAATTATAACAGTGAAAACTGCTCATAAACTAATTTTTTCCTCTAGTTACATCATTATGATAATTTCTCTCAATTCTTCCAATCACCCTAGACAATATAAATTATAATTTCATTTTCAAATAAACCCCATAGTTATTTTAGTTAAAAGAAATCATAATACAAAAAAACAAATGCGATTTTCTTATACAGTTGATCCTTAAACAATAAGGGTTTGGGGCACCCCCCCATAATCAAAAATCCACATATAACCTTTTTTTAAAAATTGTTTTCTTTTTTCTTTAATCATATTCTGGGGGTACAAATATTATTAAGGTTACATATATTGCCCTTGCCACCCCTCCCTCCCCCGCCGAGTCAGAGCTTCCAGCGCGTCCATCCCCCAGGTGGTGCACATGGCACTCATTATTTAAGTATACACACATCCCCTCCTCCTGCCTCCCACCTGCCTGACACCCAATAAATGTTTTGGGGTTTTTTTTGACATTTTGGTCACATTTTATATCTTTGCCTCTCCGTAAGAAGGGTTAGAGATATGTCCTTCCCCTCCACAGTGCTCACCACATCCCTAAGATGTGGGACTACCCACTTCCCCACCCCCCCAATCCCTGGTGTACACCACCACCATTTGAGTATCATAGTTTTAATCAGTCAGTACCAATTTGATGGCAAGTAGATGTGGAGCCCCATTTTCCTGATCTTGTGTCATCTCACTTTGGATAATGGGCTTAATCCAGGATAGTATAAGCAGTGCTAGCTTGCTGTCATTTCCTAGAATTGAGTAATATTCCATTGTAAACATATACCAAATTTTAATTATCCACTCATGAATTGACAGGCACTTGGGTTGTTTCCATTTCCTTGCAATAGGGAATTGTGCTGCCATAAACACTGAGGTGCAGATGTCTTTATAATACAATGTCTTATGCTCTTTTGGGTAGGTGCCTAATAATGCTATTGCTGAGTCGAATGGTATTTCTATTTTTAGCTGTTTGAGGTATCTCTAAATTCTTTTCCACAAAGGTTGCACTGATTTGCAGTCCCACCAGCAGTGTAAGAATGTGCCTGTCTCTCCACATCCTCACCAGCATTTGTTGTTTTGGGATTTCTTGATACAGGCCATTCTCACTGGGGCTAGGTGATATCTCATTGTGGTTTTGATTTGCAGTTCTCTAACAATTAGAGATGTCAAGCATTTTTTTTAATATGTTTGCAGGCCATTATTCTGTCTTCCTTGGAGAAGTTTCTGTTCATTTCTGTTGCCCATTTCTTGATGGGGTTGTTTGATTTTTTTTTGTTGTTGTTAATTCTTTTGAGTTCTAGATAGATTCTTATTATTAGACCTTTATCAGAAGTGTAGAGAACAAATATTTTCTCCCATTCTGTGGGTTGTCTATTTGCCCTAATGATAGTTTCCTTGGCTGTGCAGCAGCTTTTTAATTTGATCAGATCCCATTTGTTTATATTTGATGCTGCGGCGATTGCCATGGGGGGTCTTCCTCAAGAATCCTTTGCCTAGGTCAATGTCTGATAGGGTTTTCTCAACATCTTCTTCTAGGATTCTTAAGGTTTCATGCCTTAGGTTTAAATCTATTATCCATCTTGAGTAGATTTTTGTGAGGTGAGAGGTAAGGATCCTGATTCAATCTTTTGTATGTAGCTATCCAGTTTTCCCAGCACCATTTATTGAAGAGAAGATTCTTTTCTCCATTGTATATTTTTGTCTGCTTTATCAAAGATTGGGTTACCGTATGCAGATGGTTTCATCTCTGGAATCTCAGTTCTCACATATAACTTTTGACTGCCCCAAAACTTAACTACTAATGACCTGTTGTTGACTGGAAACCTTCCCAATAACAAACAGCTGATTAACACATATTCTATATATGTATTATTAATATATACTGTATTCTTTTTTTTTAATTCAGGATATCATAGGAGTACAAACATTTTTGGATACATGTAATGCATTTGCCTCACCCAAGCCAGGGCTACAACCATGTCCTTCTCCCATATAGTGTCCTCCACTTCCATTAGTTGTGGCTTAACCCCTCATAGCCTCCCTCATATGACTGGTATCCAGTGAGTATTACTACCATGCGAACACCTTAGTGTTGATCAGTTAGTACCAGTTTGATGGTACATGTGGTGTGTGTTTTTCCATCCTTGTGATACCTCACTTCAAAGGACAGGCTCAATCTCTATCCAGGATAATATAAGAGGTGCTAGTTCACCATTGTTTTTTGGAGTTGAGTAGTATTCCATGGTATACATATACCACATTTTACTAATCCTCTCATGTATACTGATGGGCACTTGGGTTGTTTCCACATCTTTGCTGGTGGGGGCAGAAGTGGAAGAGGTGGATAAGGCAGAAGACGAGGCAAGAGAGGCAGGCACACTCAGTGTAACTACAGAAATATGTTGTAATTTCTATCTCACTTTTGCTTTTTCATTCCTCTAAAAATGTTTCCATATGGTACCGATCCTTCTTCCACCATTTGCTTTAGTTTCAGTGTCCATATCATAGAAGGGTTCATGTTGTAAAAGAAGTCAGAAGCAGTCTTGAATAATAGGAACCCTTCTGCCAGATTATCCAGTGTCAACTTGTTTTCTAGCATTCCTTCTTCTACATCTTCTTCCTCACTGTCTGGCACTGGTTTGGAAGCACTCATCTCCATCAAGTCTTCTATTAATCCCTCTGGTATGGTGTCTTGAATTTCTTTGAATTAGCTCTTGAATTTCTTCAAGATCCATATCTTGAAACCCCTTACCTCTCACTTTGTTTTTTTTGCCATATCCAAAATCTCTTTCATGATTTCCTTGATTGGCTCTGTCATAATTCCTGTAAAATCATGCACAACATGTGGACACAATTTTTTTCCAGCAGGAATTTATTGTTTAAGGTTTGATGGCTATCACAGCTTTTCCTATAACAATGATGGCATCTTCAATAGTGTAATCCTTCCAGACTTTCATGAAGTTCTATTAGAGTTTTCTTTCGGAACACTGACAATCCTTTCCATAGAGTGTCATGTATAATGAGACTTAGAGGTCCTTATGACCCTCAGATATAGAAACTGAATTAGAGATAATATTGTATTTGGGGCAAGTAGACCGCTTTGACACTTCAGAGTTGAACTCAGAATTCTGGGTGGCCACAAGCATGGTCCAATATCAAAAGAACTTAAAAGGTAGTCTTTTATGGCAAGGTACTTCCTGACTTCAGGAACAAAACATCAATGTAATCAACCCAGAAAAAGCGTTCTAGTTGTTGAGGTCTTCTTCTTGTACAGCCAAAATACTGGCAGCTGGTGTTTATCTTTTCCCTTCAAGGCTTGGGGGTTAGCAGCCTTATAGATAAGGGCATAGGTAAGGGCAGTCTGATCATAAGCCTGACTGCATTTGTACAAAACAATAGGGTTAGCCTATCCCTTCCTGCTATAAATCTTGGTGCTCGCTTTTCTTCCTTACTAATAAATGTCTTTTATGGCATTTTTTTCCTCCAGAATAGGGTATTTTATCTGCATTAAAAACCTGTTTGAGTTTTTAATCCTTTCTCCTCAATGATTTTCCTAATGGCATCTGGGAACTTGTCTGTTGCCTCTTGGTCAGCAGAAGCTGCTTTGCATATTATCTTGACTTTTTAAAGCCAAACCACTTTCTAAAATTATCAAACCATCCTTTGCTGGCATTAAATTTTCTAGCTTTAGATCCTTCACCTCTCTTTTGCTTTAAGTTGTCATACGGCTTTGCTTTGTTTCAAATCATAGTAGAGTCTATAGGTACGCCTTTCTCATAGCAATCCTATACCCACATAAAAGCCACATTTTCAATATGAGATAAAATGGTATTTCACAAAAAAATGCAAGGTTTTCATGCCTGCTGGCATAGCTGCAGTGACAGCTTCATAAATTTCCTTTTCTTTTTTTACAATGGTTGTTACACTGGATTCATTTAACTTAAGACAGCAGGCTACCTCAGGTGCAGACCTCAATCTATGGTCTATATCAAGCAATTCAACTCTTCCTTGAACATCATGACTTTTCTCTGCTTCTTGGAAGCACTTCTAGCCATCACTAGTGGCGTTTCATACAGGTTAACTGGTATTACCAAAGGTTTATGGTATTGCACTAAACACAATGAAAAATTCCCAAGAACCATGAGAGATCACTTTTTTACTGTGATATGCAATTTATTAGAGAGAGGAACTGCTCACATAGAGATGACTAGTATTACATGGCATTTTAAGCAGATACTGGCAACACTTGAGCTCACTGCAATAGCAACAGGAGGTGGCTACAAAATTATCAGTATATATTACAGTTAATTTTATGCAGTTATGACTTAATACTGCATCTTTACACTTGTTTATATTTCTCTTGATTGCAAATGGCACCACATAAGGTCTGTAAGTGTGTGCATAAGTTTTGATAAATTTTAACTTCGTATCACAGATTTGTAAATATTTTATGGTAGTAAGATAAAATAGACTATATCTGTATATATTTTATGCATTCTTGACATACCTAACTTTTCCTTAATTTTTTCAGTATTTCTAGGCTATGTGGTTTGTGAGTTTTTTCAAATTGTCACAAATCTCCAAAAGTTTTCCAATATATTTATTCAAAAACATCCGCACATGAGTGGACTCCTGCAGTTGAGACCCATGTTGTTCAATGGTCAACTGTATATTTCTCAATATATTGTAGGTCTACTCAGGGTTCTATATTAGCCCACTGTGCAAATAAATTACAGTCACGCATTACTTAGTGACAGGGACGTGGTCTAAGAAATGCATCATTAGGCAATTTTGGGTGATTTTGTTGCTGTGTGAACATCATAGAGTATACTTACACAAACCTAGATGACAGAGCCTGCTACGCATCCAAGTTATACGGTACAGCCTATTATTCCTAGTCTACAAACTTGTGTACTATGTGATTGTACTGAATACTGTAGGCAATTATAATACAGTAGTAAGTATTCGTGTATCTAAACATAGAAAAAGTACAGTAAAAATATGGTATTATAATCTCATGTGACCGCCACTGTATAATGTAGTTTGTTGTTGAGTGAAACATCATCATGTGGTGTATAATTAAAGTTTAAGTCAAACAAAAAACTTGATAAAGAAAAAAAGGAAGATTTCAGCACAATGGTATGATAAATGCTTGCTGAAATTCTTGAAAATCCTAGAAAAGAATCAAAAGCTTCATATAACTGAAAATACAGCATTTCTATTTCATCTTATATAAAGTTCTAAGATTAGTAAAGATTAAGTAAATCACATAAAAGCAAATACAAGTTGTTATTTGTGTCTAAATTTGTGTCCAAATTCAAGAAAAGAAAATATCAAAAACGATATTTTCCACTAAGTTATGAAAGACACAATTTACCTTATATTCCTGATAGCACTGAAAATCAATAAAATTCTTCTATATCAAGCTGCATATAGCTAGGGTCATAAAACTATACTCATAGTAGAGCTTTGAGAAATGTGAACAAGAGGGAAAAGCCATCTATCTATAAATATTTATATGTGTATGTCACTACAACAGAATATTATTGCCAAAAGATAGGCAAACGTGTACCTGAGCAAATATAGGAATTACTATATAAAACAATGTTAGATTTTTAAAAAATGTAAGTATATAATATTAAGTCCAATAAAAGAAGACCATTATATATTTTTTAAAAGCCCTCGTAAGGTCAACTCCTCAAATTTTTTAAACAATTAACAATGTAATTTTCCTACAAATTCTAAAAATTGTTAGTCATATAACTGCAAATAGCATTTTATGAGAAATAAGTCTATTTTTAAAATCTGGTAACTAGTTTGGTCCTATAGCTAGCATTAAGGCACCAAAGAATATATTGGGTGGTAGATAGTAGACTACAGAAAGAACAAAGTATAAACAGAAAACATATTCAGGAGAGAAGCAGTTCCTTCTTCACTGAGGAAGAATTGTATCAAAAGTCTTAATGAGAAATGAGTCTAATGTAGACTAACAATAAACCTTTTAGCTAATTGGTTAGTAATGTTAGTAAGCAACTTAATTAATTAATGTTTTCTGAAATTCTGTATGTAATAATTTTTTTTCTACACAGAATAAAAGGCAAAAAACTATATTCACAAAATACTGCAGGAGGTAGACTTCCTCTTATAAAGAAAAAAATAAAACATGCCAAGAAATTAATAGTATACACAAATTCAGTTCTCACCCGGTCTTCCTTCTTAGGCAACTGATCCTTGATAAGAGTCTTGGTACGCCTGAAAAACCAGCCAGACATCTTCTTTGCAAGCCTTCCCATGGCCTTTCTGCCAGTGGCTAGTTCTCTTTTCGTTGCTGTGTGTCTCTGACCATGTTCTACTGGGTCAGAAAACTGCTTCTTGAAGTGGGTCCTGCTACCTAAAAGTCCTGGCACAGCCCTTTATAAAGGCAATAAGAAAAATGTCAGGGCTTTATTAAGTCATCTAAAAAGAAAAACATTGACTTCTTTTTGCTTCTAAGAGATATACTAAGTCACTTGTTTATTAATGGCAACAAAAACAAAAGCAAAGAACACAGAATGTTCTTTATGACAGTTTCAGTTTATAACTATAGATGATGGAATTGGTAATTAATGTGTATATTTATTTACTTCAGGGACCAAGAGAAATATACACAAACAGATTTTTATGGAACTTTACTCTGTATACCATGTTTCAAATCAAACATCTAAAAACAGACAAATGATTGTTTCAGAAACTAATGATTAGCAAATAAGGCAGCATTAAGCTAAAGAAGTATTAAATAATTTTTTTAAAAAAGTGTTTTCACTCACCAGTCCATAACACACCACAGTTCTTTCATGTTGTTCTGAAGAATGGTTCCAGTGAGGCCAATGCGGACATTACATTTTAAAGCTTTCATAACTTCTGTTACTCTAGCCTTTGGATTCTTGATTCTGTGAGCTTCATCCACGATGACAGCTGACCATTCCAAACTACAAAGAAAGAAAAAACGGGAGAAAGATTGAGAAAACTTCTCTTTCTTAGTCCATAGAATTTTTAGAGAACAGTTTTCTCTACCGAACTTTTCAGTTTTTTTTCCCCTTTTAACTCTTTGACAATTTCTTTGGATTCTTACCTAGTTAGTTCTAAAATGATCACAGGTTTGGACAGCTCCCAGAAATAAAATGGGTATGGAGAAGACAAAAGGATATAGAAATTCTGTTTGATGATGGTAATATGAAAAATCTCATTTAAACATCACTACATTGGCAATAAAGGAATTAAAAAAAATAATAACAAATGAGAAGTATGCCCTTCCCCTCCACAATGCTCACCACATCCCTCAGATATGAGTCTACTCCCCCCCAACCTCCAAATCCTCTAACTCTTACTAGGGAGAAGCAAAGATATAAAATGCCTAATTATAATATTTAAGCATCATAAAGAATAATGACTATAATTTGGCATAAATCATTTAATAAGTACAAATCTACAAATTGCAGACTCTTACTTCATACCATATATAAAAATTAACTCAAAATATACCATAGACCTAAATATGAGCTAAAATAATAAAACTTATAAAACACAGGAAGAAAAAACCTTTGTGACTCTGGATTAGGCACATATGACACCAAAAGTATGGTCAATTTAAAAAAATTTGATAAGTTGGACTTCACCAAAGTTAAAAACTTTTGCTCTTCCAAAATACCACTAAGAAAATAAAAAGACATACTATAAACTGAGTGAAAATATTTGTAAATCATAATCTGATATAACACATGTATACAAAATACATAAAGAACTATTACAACTCAACACAATTTAAAACAATCCGATTAAAAGACGAGCAAAAGATTCTAATAGACATTTCACCAAATACTTATTTGAAGATATGCAAATGACAAAGAAACACATGAAAAGATTCTTGACATCATTTTTTATCAGAGAAATGTAAATTAAAATGATGAGATACCACTACACTCCTATTAGAATGGCTATAATAAAAACATTAACAATATCAAGTCTTGGCAAAGATGTGGAGAAACCAGAATCCTCACACACTGCTTTTGGAAACATACAACTACTATTCTAAGACAGTTTGGCAGTTTCTTAAAAAGTTAAACATGTACTTTCACCCACAAGACTCAGCAATTCCATTCCTAGGTATCTATACAACAGAAATGAAAACTTAGGTACAAAGAATTGTATGTGAATGTTCACAGCAGCATTATTCATACAGCCAAAAACTAAAGACAATCCAAATGTCCATCAACTGGTGAAAAGACAAACAAAAGAAGGTATACAATAGTGTTGTTCAGCAATAAAAAGGAACAAATTACTGAAGTATGTTACAATATAGATGAACCTCAAAAATAATACTTCAATTGACAATGATAACATGATATGAGAAAGAAATCCATGGTAAAATATTTAGGAAATCCATGGTAAAATATTTAGGGATAAAGTTGTCATGTTACATGTCATGTTACTGAAATGATTCAATACCACAACTGTACATAGACAAAGACACACGTGCACGTGCGCGCGCACACACACACACACACACTCTAACTTACATTTTGCCAACATTAGAATATATATAAATACAACTTTTGACTCCCAAGTGGTGAGTATATGGATCTTCATGTAACATTATTTCAACTTTTCTATAAGTTTCATAATTTTCTTAATATAAAGTTGAAAAAAGGCAGAAGCTCTCAAGAACAAAGAGAAAGGGAGAGGAGAAAATAACCAGAAAATTTTAGAAGCTGAAAAGAACATGAACAAAATGACTCACAAAAGCAGAGAAAGCAGTATCCTCTGCCAGTGTTGGATAAAGCCAAGGAGCAATCTGATTGATATTATTTAGCTCCTAAACAATTAGGAATTGGTGGCACCAGATGCCTCTGGTAACTGGAGTCATATAAATGTTCAACAGTCTGTTTAAGGAGTTGGATCTCCTAGACACCAGTCCCCCACTCTGCAAAATAGACAGACCAGGTCATGCTAAAGGGAGCAAGAGAAAGGCAAAATACTCATTTTCCTTAAAAAGAAATGAACAGATAATGCTGATAACTAAAGAAAAATATAAAAGTTGTATCATAAACATGGCCTTCAGAGATACGGAGGTAAAGACTAAGACAAGTAAGAGCTGAAGGCAAAGATAATAGAGGGCAGGAGCGAACTGCAGTTTTTCACTAAACACCTTATATCATATTTGGCTCTTTAAATGATGCATATATAACCTTGATAAAATTTTAAATGAAGTAAAAAATATAATAGGAATAACAAAAACAGATATGGTTCATTCATATTATATAGTCTGTTTCTCTACAATTATCTATAATAAAAATACAGAGCAGTATTCTCAAAAATAACTAAATATTTGCTCAGATAAAATATAAATTATTTTAAATATTTGTCAAATAAAGTAAAGCCATTTAAATTCATAAATACAACAAAATAAATAAATATAACAAAAAACATTTTGGTTCCTCTAACCTTATAAATATGTGATTTATAGTTGCATAATCGTACTTTAGAATTCATATTTAATATTTATAAAAATCACAGAAAAAATAACCACTTACACATTTATCAGCAAGCATTATGTGCTAAAAGTGTAATAAGTACTGAAATACAGAAATTAAAGATAAAAATCTCCTATATGAAAGAGCTCACATTCTAAAGCAATAGGTAAAAAAATAATTAAAATATGATTGATACTATGATAAATGAATTTATTACATCTACTGAAGAACATTTTTTAGGGTGGTATAATATTGGTTAAAAACCCAAGGTCTGGGTTAGATGGTCAAGGTTCAAACCTAATGTCCACCACTGACTTAGCTGTATAGGCTTGAACAAATTACTTAACCTCTTCGTGCCTCAGGTTAGTCTGTCTCCTGCCGGCACCCATGAAACAGTAACAGGCCAACCTATTGGCTTGTAAGTTGAACATATAAAATCAAATCCCAGATCTGACAAAAACAGTAGTTCTAAATCCAACTTTATCAATAATTATATTCAATGTGAATGGTTTAGATACCTCTAATAAAAGGCAAAGGCTATCATAATGGATAAAAAAAGTAAGATTTAACTATATACTAACATATTGGGACCTGAACATATAAATTCGGGAGGTGGGGGCGGGGGGCACAATTCAGCTTATAATAAGCCTGTTAATTAATCTTTTTCCATTCAACCTGGCTGTCCTCTGTCTGCACATATAGCAGCCAGGGTATTTATATGAAGTGCAAATCTGATCATTTATATCATATCAGTAATATGCTGAAAACACTTCAAGAGCACTCTATTGCTCTAAGGATAAAGATCAAAATCCTCTAAGTAGTTTTCCATACTCTTTATGATCTGTTCCCTGCTTTTCTCACTGGTGTTATCTCTAGCTACTTCTCTCTTATACTCTAGGCTACAGTGGTTCCTAACGTGTGTCTGTGTATGTACATGTGAGTGTATGTATTTTTTTACCACTCTACATTCATAACAGATTCCCATAATTAAAATCATTTATGAAAATTACTGTCTTCTTTTCAGAGACACCGTATACATAAAAGGTTGTACATGAGATTTAGGACAAGTCTTACCACTCTTTAACAGGCACTGTTTAGAGGGGTATCCTGTATTGCGTTTAAGAAATAGAATAAGAAACCGTAGAAAACCTGATGCAGATTTTTCCTTCTCAGTGATTGTTATTCTCTGAGAATAACACTGAAACTATATATTTCAATAATTCTGAAATAAAATTAAATGAAGCTAAAGAATATTTAGAGTTTTGTAAAAAATCACAATATAAAGGAATAAATACAATTGATGTAAGCAGAATATTAATGCAATCACTCCCATTATTCCCATTACCTGTTAAGCTCATCCAGACATAAGCGCAGCGTTTCATAAGTTGTTAGAGCAATTTCACACTTCCTCTGCTTTACACGAATCAGCTCATTGTCTTTTTTGTTTCCATGTAAAACAGTGACTTTGAAATATCCCCAAGTGTCCAATTCATCCTTCCAGTTGTAGAGGACAGAAAGAGGAGCAACTATTAAGAACATCTAAAAGAAGAATAAAAATTTTTTTTAAATGAGAAAGAACCCCAAAGTGAAATCCAGAATATCAATAGTCCTATTCCTTAATTTTGACACTCTAGTTAATAAATACAACTGAGTGATTGGCTATATTTGGACATAGAAAACCCTCAAAAACACTTTGTTGCATAATTAGCTTTTTATTGGGACAAAATAGATACCTAACCTGTCCAAAGGAATAGCTCTTTTTATTTCCTCCTACCAAAAACGCGTTGAGAGATAAGAGAGAAGTAACTCTGGAAAAGAGAAAAAAGACTAAAATCAGGACCCCAATAATAACTTCAAGTGCCAAGTGGTACTCTTAGATGAATGCATTCTTAGATGATTTATTCACGCTTGAAAAGTTTTTAAATGTATGTGTGATGTATCATATCATATACACATACCTCAAACCCACCACTCCTTAATTTGTAACATTCAGTTCATTAAAGGGCCTTTTTCAAAGACTTCCAACATTAATTTTTCAGGATTCTATTGTAATTCTGGCATTAGCATAATAAATATAAAGGAATTTATTTCTTCTCTATTTCATAAATTGTCTTTTAAAAATGCACCTTGTTTTAAATGGACCAATACAATTTTATCTTTTGAGAATTTCATCAAAATTATAATTTTTATTTGGATTTACTTCTGGGAAATCCTATAAGATGTCACTAGTAAGCCCAATAAAAACTTTGAATTCCAGTTCAAATGAGTAACTGAACACATGTATGTATTGGTGCCAATAAAACAAAAGAACAAACATAAAAATAAATCCATAAAGGTATTAGAATGCCTGAAATTGTGCTACAAGCAGATCAGAACAGTGCAAGAGCAGATGAGAACTGGCATACCTGAAGAACTGAGCAATCCATCCTACTTCTATAAAAGAGAAAACTCCCCCAGAAAACCAAATTTTCGTAGAAGGAATCTAAAAACAACAATAAGCAAAACAAAACAACAACAACAAAACTCAGCAGCTGAGGCAGTTGGAAGGACTGGGTCAAAAAAAAAATAATAGCCATTAATTTTAAGAAGCAGTCATCTGCTTCAAAAAAGCTGATTCTGCATCAGTACCCAACTTCCCCTTCATAAAGTACTAGATATATTTTTCTAAAGTAAAACTTATTTGGAAAACATTCTATGGTGAGTGTTAGGGTTGAGGGTAATTTTTGAATTTCAGGAATAAAGAAAAAGCCCCAAATACTGTCAAACAGCAACAAAAAGTTCCTTTCCAAGGAAACAAGTCAGTTTGACATTGGACCTCATCTACAATATGAAGTGACAGAAGATACAAAAATGATTTGGGTCAAGTATAAAAGAAAATTTTGAATTAGAATTCTACAGGCAGATAATCTATCAATCAAGTATGAGAATAATATGTAAGCACACAAAATTTATAAAATAGGATTTAATTAAAAATGTTATGCAAAAACTGATACAAAGACAAAAGTAAACAAACTCAAAGTCACAGCAAGAAAATTTAATATATTTCTCTCCAGATCCCGTTGCCCAAATAGACAAAAAGAAAATCATAATAGCACTGAGAGTTTTAACAATGCAATTAATAAGCATGATTAAATAGAAATATGTAGAACAATGTGGCCATAATAACAAAGAATACACAATATAAGCAAACATTTCAAAATAACAGAGACTACACAATACACAACATCAGAACATTAAAAACACTTGACCATGTCTTTAACCACAAAGAAAATATCAAGGCTGCATTATCTGATGCAACAAAACTAGAAATCATCAACAAAGGCTAAGCCCTCCCATTACTCCCTGCCCTAATAATACCCATTTACTTGGAAATTTAAAAATGTCTCTTTTAAATAGTAGTTGGGTAAAAAAGAACAAAACTTAGGGTCACAGATAATTTAGAAAAGACTAACAAAAACACTACATATAAAAAAACTATGGAATGCAGCCAAAGTGTTACTCAAAGGAACATTTATATCTTTTATGGACTTTATTAGAACACCAAGAACGACTGAAAATAAATGAATTAAGAAATCAACTGGGCCAGGCATGGTGGCTCATGCCTATAATCCCAGTACTTTGGAAGGCCAAGGTGAGAGGATCACGTGAAGCCAGGAATTCAAGGCCAGCCCAGGCAATCTAGTAAAACCCTGTCTCTACAAAACAATTTTTTAAGTTAGCTGGGCATGGGGGCCTGTGCCTGTAGGCCCAGCTACTTGGGAGGCTCAGGCAGCAGGATCACTTGAACCTAGGAGTTTGAGACTGCAATGAGCTATGATCACACCATTGTACTCCAGCTTGGGCAATAGAGCAAAACTTACCCCAAAACAAAGAAAAAGAAAGGAAAGAAAAGAGAGAAAGAGAGAGAAACTGAAAAAGGTAGAATAATAGCAGTGTACATTATACCAAGGAATTTACATATACAGTTGGCCCTCCATAGCTGTGGGTTTTGCATCAGTGGATTCAACCAACCAAGGATTGAAATATTTGAAAAAAAAATTGTGTCTGTACTGAACATGTAGAGACTTTTTATCATTCCCTAAAGAATATAGTATAACAACTATTTACATAGAACTTACCTTGTGTTGGTATTATAAGTAATCTAGAGACGATTTAAAGTATATGTGAGGATATGCATAGGTTATATGCAAATACTATGCCATTTTATATCAAAGACATGAACATTCACGGATTTTGGTATATACAGGAGATTGTGGAACCAATGAATACCAAGGGACAACTATATATGTATTAATATGTGTGTGTGTGTGTGTATATATATATATATATATATATATATATATGGAGAGAGAGAGAAAGAAAGAAAGAGAAAAGAAAGGAAGAAAAGAAAGAAGGAAGGAAAAGCACTAGTGTCAACAGAGGTAGCTATTAGTACATTTTAATCACACCATCAAATGAATATCTTCCTTTACTTTCTCTTTCCTTCTCCCATTCTTGTTCTTTCTAAAATATTTAAAATATCTTTAAACATTTAAAATATTATCTTCCCCTTTTTTTCTCTCCCTGTCTGCTATTACAAGTGGCATATGAGAGATATATAAGCTCTGCCCTGATATTTAAAACCAAGAATAACCAAGTCCAGGGCTAAAAACAGTACTTGAACTCTTAAATACTTAAAAGACATTAAGAATCATTATATTCTTTAGGATCACATTGAATATGACATTCAGGATGCATTTGTGCTGTTAAAAATAATAAGAAAATGTAAAATAACAATTATAATCCCTTAAGCCAATATGTCTCAAAATTTTGCACTGAAATGGTCCTTGTGACAGACAAGAGTAAATTTGGACTTCTCCGCAATCTTATATGTAACACTCGTATAAGAGAGTTTCTGTTTTAAAACTGTGGTCAATAGTTTATTACCATAATATTAAAGATTTTATAAAATCACTTCTCCTATCCAGTTTCTTGGATACGAGGACATAAAAGTATAATAAACTTTTTTTTATATTTCATTGTTTTACTAGAAATTATTTTTTATAAGATTTGTCTGTAAGATATTCATAAACATACATTAATTTAGGAGAAAGCCAAAGTATGAATATGATTAGCATTCACAGCCACATGGGCAGAGGCAGAGACAAGCACTGACCTAGTCTTTCTGAATCCAGCTTCTTGGTATTGGCAGAATTTGTTTCATACTTTTAGAGGACACAACAAAAAAAGAAAACTACAGAACAAGATCTCTTACGAACACTGATGCAAAATTCCTCAATGAGATACCAGTGAACCAAATTCAACAGTACATTAAAAACATTATTCACTATGATCAAGTGGGTTTCATCCCAGGGATGCAAGGATAAATCGACATAAGCAAATCAATAAATGTGACTCACCACACAAACAAAAGCAAAAACAAAGACCATATGATCATCTCAATAGACAGAGAAAAAGTATTCAATAAAATCCAGCACCCTTTCTGGATAAAAACTCTCAACAAACAAAGCTTAGAAGGAATGTACCTTGAAATTATAAAAGCCATATATGAGAAATCCACAGCCAACATCATACTGAATGGGGACAAGTTAAAAGCATTCCCCCTAAGAACTGAAACAAGACAAGAGGGCCCAATGTCACCACTTCTATTCAAGATAGTACTGGAATTTCAAGCCAGAGCAACGAGGCAAGAGAAAGAAATAAAGGGCATCTAAATCAGGAAAGAAGAAGTCAAACTATCCCCATTTGCCGATGGTATGACCTTATATCTAGAACATCCTAAAGACTCCATCAAAAAACTCCTAGAATTGATAAATAAATTTAGCAAAGTCTCAGGTTATAAAATCAACGTACACAAATCAGTAGTATTTCTATATGCTAGTAACAGTCAAGCTGAGAGTCAAATCAAGGACTCAATACCATTTACAATAGCTACAAAGAAAATAAAATACTTAGGAATATATTTAACTAAGGAGGTGAAAGATCTCTACAAAGAGAACTATAAAACACTAATGAAAGATATTGTAGATGACATGAATGAAAAAACATTCCATGCTCATGGGTTAGTAGAAGCAACATCATTAAAATGTCCATTCTGCTCAAAACAACATACAGATTAAATGCAATTCCCATCAAAATACCAATGACTTATTTCACAGATCTAGAAAAAGTAATCCTAAGCTTCATTTGGAACCAAAAAAGAACCCGAATAGCCAAAGCAATATTAAGCAAAAAGAACAAATCTGGAGGCATCATATTATCCAACTTCAAATTATACTACAAGGGTACAGTAACCAAAACAGGACCAAGCAGAGTGGTTCACGCCTATAATCCTAGCACTCTGGGAGGCTGAGACAGGAGGCTCACTTGAGGTCAGAAGTTCAAGTAACCAAAACAGCATGGGAATGGTAGAAAAGTAGAGACATAGACCAATGGAACAGAATAGAGAACCCAGAAATAAAACCATATAGTTATGACCAACTGATCTTTGACAAAGCAGACAAAAACATACACTGGAGAAAGGATGCCCTATTTAATAAATGATGCTGGGAAAATTGGTTATCCACATGAAGAAGAATGAAGCAGGACTCATCTCTAGCCACATACAAAAATTAATTCAAGAGGGAGTAAAGACTTAAATGTAAGGCATGAAACCATAAAAATTCTAAAAAATGTACAAAAAACCTCTTCTATACATAGGCCTAGGCAAGGAATTTATGACTAAGACCCCAAAGGCAAATGCAGCAGCAACAAAATTAAATAGATGAGACCTAATTAAATTAAAAGGCTCCTATACAGCAAAGGAAATAATCAACAGAGTAAACAGGCAACCTACAGAATGGGAGAAAGTACTCACAAACTATACATCTGACAATGGACTAATATCCAGAATGTACAAGGAACTCAAACAAAACAGCAAGAAATAAACAACGCCATCAAAAAGTGGGCAAAAGACATGAACAGAATTTTTACAAAAGAAGATACACAAATGACCAAGAAACATGAAAAAAATGTTCAACATCACTAATAATCAGGGAAATGTGAATTAAAACCACAGTGAGATACCACCTTACCCTTGTCAGACTGGCCACTGTTAAAAAGTCAAAAAAACCAACAGATGCTGATGTGGATACAGAGAAAAAGGAACACAATAAACTGTTGGTGGGACTGCAAATTAGTACCACCTCTATGGAAAACAGTATGGAGATTCCTTAAAGAGCTAAAAGCAGACCTACAATTTGATCCAGCAATCTCACTATTGAGTATCTACCTAAAGGAAAAGAAATCTTTTTATCAAAAAGACACCTGACTCGAACGTTTATTGCAGCATAATTCAGAGTTACAAAGATGTAGATCAACCTAAGTGCCCATCATTTCATGAGTGGATAAAGAAAATATGATATATATACGCCATGGAGTACTACTCAGCCATAAAAATGAATGAAATAATGTAATTTGCCAGGAAATTGTGAAGTATCTCAGGAATGAAAAAACAAACACCACATGTTCTTACTAATAAGTAGGAGCTAAACATTGGGTATACATGGGCACAAAGAGATATAAAGGACATTGGAAACTAAGAAGGGGGGACAGTTGGAGGCAGGTAAGAGAAAAAAACGTACCCATCAGGTACAATGAACACTGTCCTGGTGGCGGGCACACTGAAAGCCCTGACTTCAGCATTTTACAGTGCATCCATGTAACAAAACATTTGTAAGCCCTTAATATTTTGAAATAAATTTTTAAAATTTAATTTAATTTTAAAAAATAATTTGTTTCATATTTTGGGGATGCAAATAGTCTGTTAAGCGACTTTAAATATCAGTGACACACCTGTTACCAGTATCTATAACGATCTCCATTTCATTCTCACGTACATAAAAAACAATATAATGAAGACTTCAACTTTATGTATATATAAAAGTTTAACAAATTAATCAAAGTAAATCAAGTAAATCCACCCAACCAACAGACTGAAACCCCAAAACCAGCTCAAGCTAAAATTATATTTTGCCATTCTGAGAGTCAATGAAATTTAACTTGAGCATAAAATTGGTAATCCTTTAAAAATCAGGCCTATAAAACAAATATTTTAATAACATCTTTAAATTCTTATTTTAAAATTTATACTATAATGTATGATATTTAAAAGTTTCTATATGCTTTTGCAATGCCAGCTTTATGGGTGGAATATTTCTAGATACTTTACCTTTTTTGCTGTTGATGAAGGGGATTCCTTTTTCATACTTCTTAGTAAAAACTCTGGCATGTTGTTTTCAATATCCTCACGAGTTCCCTTTTTATGCAAAACTGCAGCCAAAAATGAAATAACCTGGGGAAAAAAGGACTTTTTAAATCACTATGTATAATGTGACGTACAAAATTTCACTGCTTATATGACTACCTGCTTAGTGACAAAGTATGTACAAATAGACTTATTAAGGGGAAGGATATAACATAAAACACCAGTATTGGTTTTCTTTATTGGTAATAACACACAAATATTTGTTACCCTTAAAAACAATAAAAAACATCCTCACATTATCAACTTTTCCATGATAAGTTCTACCTACTCAGTGAATTCTTTCTTAATTCCATCACTTGGGACATTACCTTCTTATTTGTTTCTATCCATGGAAACTATCTCTTCATATCCTCTATTAGAATAAACTGTATACATTCTTCTTTCCTTGTAGAAAATAAACTCCTTAAGGAGGGTAGGTAATATTTGGCTCATAAATTTGTGCACTTCTATCTAATAAATATAGGTGGAATGACAGAATGTTAGTTTAAGATAGACTACTCATCAATATATTAATACATACCATTTTGAATAACAGCTATTCTCTAAAAATCAAGTGAGAAAGACAGATTTAAAAAAAGAATCAAACTTCATATAATGGAGAGCAAAAAATATTGAATCAATTAGACTTTGGAACAAATTTTAGCTCTGGTTGCTTGGCAGCCTTGTGAACTTGGGCAAGGTAGTTAACCTCTCTAAATAGTACCATAAAAATGGCAAAAATAATATTGGCAGAGTTGTTTTAAAGATTGGGGGAAAGGTACATGAAGTATCCATATGAGAGAAAAGAATTGATCATTATCTTATAAAAATAAATAACAAATTATTTAAACCTAAAGAAAAAACTATGAGAGAATTAGAAAAACTGTAGAAAAAAAGTATTTTTAAGATGAGTATGGATACCTATAATCTGAATCCCAAATGACAGAAGAAAAAGAATGGTACAGGGCAGTATTTGGAGAAATAAAAGCTGAAAACTTTTAAAAACTGATTTAAAAACTCATAGATTCAAGATCTACTAACAACACCAAGCCAAGAAATGAAACAAAACAAAAACAAAAATCAAACAAAATCCACGAGTAGGTGCTTCATAGAAAAAAACTCAAGACAGAAAAATAATATTAAAAGCAGCAAAAACAATGGAAGACACTATACAATGGAATATTTCCAAAGCCCTAAAGAAAATAAAAGCAACTAGATTTTTATATCCAGTGACAATACTAAAAAATGAAGGGTAAAGATTTTTAGATAACAAAAACCTAAGTCAATTCATCACCAAAAGAGCCACACTAAAGAAAATAACTAAAGAATGTTTTCAGGCATAAGGAAAATGGTCCTAAATAGAAGACCCATGATACAGGGAAAAAATTAAGACCAACAAAAATGGTAAATATATAGAAAATGTAAATTTATACTGATATTATAAAACAATAATTTATAATAATATTTGTTGGGATCAAATAAAAGAATTAACAAGCTATCACAGGCTGGGCACAGTGGCTCACGCCTATAATCCTAGCATTATGGGAGGATAAGATGGGAGGATCACTTGGCCCCAGGAGTTCCAGACTAGCTGGAGCAAGAGTGAGACCTTGGCTCTACAAAAAAATTGAAAAAGTAGTCAGGCATGGTGGCACACACCTGTAGTCCCCGCTACTTGGGAGGCTGAGGCTGCACAGGAGTTTGAAGCTAGAGTGAGTCTAGCCCAGGCAACAGAGTGAGACCTTGTCTCAATGAATCATTCAGTAAATAAATAACAACAACAACAAAAAAAAACTATGACAAATGTATATGAGTCAGAAAGAACACAAGTGGAATTATAATCCTCTGAGGTCCTTATGCTGTCCAGGAGGAAATATAAGTACTAATTTATATTAGATCTAAAAGGAGGCAAAAGGCGGAAGAAAATAAACATAGATTACATGGAACAAATAAAAAGAAATTAGTAAAATATGAAGTTTAAATCCAAATATATTAGAAGCACATTACACAGATATGGACTAAATGTTCTAAGTAAAACATAAATTATTATTGTTAGACACATAAAATATATGTGCCATTTACAAGGAAAACATCTAAAATGAATAAAAGGTAAGTACTGGCAACTAAAACACACAGTTGTAAATAACCCAAGGATCAAAGAAAAACATCACAAGGAATATTAGAAAATATTTTAAATTATATGAAAATACAACATAACAAAATTTGTGAGATACAAATAAAGCAATGTCCGGAGGGACATTTAGAGCAAAAGAAGATATGTAAGAAATTAATGACATAAGATTTTACCTTAATAAACTAGAAAATGAAGAGCAAAATACATCCAAAGTATGCAAGAGGGAAATAATGACAAAAATCAATGAAATACCAAACAAACAACAGTGAAAATTCACAAAGCTAAAAGTTAGTTGTCTGAAAAGATCAACAAAATTAATAAATCCCAAGTTATGCTAATCAAGAATAAAATAGAAAGAACACAAAAATATCTCTATTAATAGAGATATTTAGAGGTATCACTCAGATTCTACAAACATTAAAAGAATAATAAAGGAATATCGTGGACAACTTTATGCCAATCAATTTGACAACTTCGATGACTTCTTTGAAAAATAAAACTTACCAAAACTGATACTGCAAGAAATAAAAAATCCGAATAACCTAATATTTGTTAAAGTAATTGAACTTATTATCAAAAACTTTTCCTTAAAAAAACTCCAGGAATAAACAGTTATTCTACTAAATTCTACCAAGTATTTAAGGATAAAACAACACACATTTTACACAAACTCAGAAAAGAGAGAAAGGAATATTTCCCAATTCATTTTATGAATCCTGCATAACTGTGATACCAAAACCAGATAAACATAAGAAAATTAGAGACCAATATATATAGGAAACATCAATGCAAAAATTCTTAAAATTTTAGCCAGTTGAATCTAGCAATATATAAAAATAATACATCATGACCAAATTGTGTTTATCCCACAATTATAAAAAACAATTAATATAAATCATATTGATTCATATAATAATGTATTAACAGAACGAAAGAGAAAAGCCATATGATCATCTTAACGATGCAAAAAAAGTATTTTATAAATTCAATATACATTCACTATAAAAAATCTCAGAAATTAGGACTCAGAGGAAACATCCTGAATATCATAAAAGAAACTATGAAAAGCCCACAATTAATATCATAGTTAACATTAAAATACTGAATGCTTTCCTCCTAAGATCAGGAATAAATTAAGAATGCTACTTTCACTACTTGTATTCAAATTGTACTGAAGTTCTACCTAGCCAGTGAAATAAGACAAGAAAAAGATATAAAATGCATAAAGATTAAAGAAGTAAAACTGTACCTATTTGTGGGTGACATGATTATTTACACAGAAAATCCTAAGGCACCTACAAAACAACTACTAGAAGTAACAAGTGAAGAATTTAGCAAAGTAACAGGATATGAGGTCAATATATAAAAATAAATTTTGAGGCCAGGTGTGGTGGGTCATACCTCTAATCCCAGCACTTTAGGAGGCCAAGGCAGAAGGATGGCTTGAGGCCAGGAGTTTGAGACTAGCCACAGCCAAAAAAAAGAAAAAAGAAAAAAGAAATAAAAAATTAGCCAGGCGCTATGGCTCGCACCTAATAGTACTAGCTACTCAGGAGGCTGAGGCAGGAAGATTACTTGAGCCCATGAATTCAAGGCTACAGTGAACTATGATCAGGACACTGTACTCTAGCCTGGGGGACAGAGCAAGACTGTGTCCTGGGGAAAACAAAACAAAACAAACAAACAACAAAATATATATATATATATATATATATATATATATTTTTTTATATACTACTGTACCAGCAAAAAACCCCTGGGAAACTAAATGAAAAAAAAAAATTTACTGACAATAGCATCAAAATTATAATTAGAAATGAACTTAAAATATGCGTAAGGTCCCCACACTAAAATATACAACACTGACAGAAATTAAAGATCTAAATAACTGGAGCGATATACTATGTTAGTGAATTATTAAAATTTTATCAGGTCTTCCCAAACTGAGCTATAAATTCAACACAATTCAATACAATTGAAATCCACAATCCCAATCAAAATCCCAACAACTTGGCAAAGGGACAAACTTTACACAGAAATGCAAAGGGACAAAAACAGACAAGGGATAGAAAGAAAGTAATCAATACAAAATTGAGTATAAGGATAGTCAAATTGAAAAATGGCGCAGTATAAAAGGATCAGAAACAGACCCATAAATATATGGACACTTTATTTACAACAAAGGTGGCATGGCAAGGTAGTGGAACAAGTTGGTCTTTTCAATAAAAACTGCTAGGACAATTAGATATCTATGGAAAAAAATGAAATGAGGTCTACCTCACAGCACACACTTAAATCAATGCCAGGAGGTATAAACCTAAATGTGAAGGTCAAAACGGTAAAGTGACTGGAAGATAAGAGAGGATGTCTTCATGACCTCAGGATATAGAAACACTTCTCAGAACCTACAAATGCCAACCATGCAAGAAAATACAGATAAAATTGATTGCCTTAAAATTCAACACCAATCAGAAAAAGTACATTGGGGGAAATGGAAAAGATTAATTCTTTTGGAATAGAAAAGATTAACTAACCATTGTTCAATGTTTCTGGAGGGCAAGTTGACAGTCTCTATCAAAATTCAAAGTACAAATACATTTCACAAAAAATTTGACTTTAGCAGTCTATCCTACAGATATTCACTATTTATCATACCCTAAAATAGGCCACAACCCAAAAGCCCTTCTCCCCTAGCAAAATGGTTAAATAAATTATAGAACATCTATTCTATGGGATGAGATAATTTAAACATATGTGATAGATTTTATGTACAAACATAGAAAGATCTCCAAAAGCTATGTTTAAATTAAAAAAGCAAGGAGCAGAATAACCAACAGAAAGAATGGTCTTATTTATTTATATACACATTCATAAAAATTAAAGCTTATTCAACAAAATTAAAAATAAACTGGACTTCATAAAACTTAAAACTTTTGTGCATTGAAGTACAATAGCAAGAAAGTGAAAAGAAAACCTAAAGAATGGGAGAAAATATTTGCAAGTCATATATCTGGTAAGAGTTGATGTTCTATCAAAGGGACACATGTGCAAGGTGACCCCCAAATGCTGAAAAAACTGAGAAACCAAAGAATGAGGCAGACAAATCCAGTTTGTCAGTATAGGATGATTTATCATGGGGACTTATGGACAGAAGCATGGTCTTAGGTGGCCACAAGACAGGCAGATTCTGCACCACCACCACCCATCCCAGGGTTTACATCTGGGGGGAAAAGCATATGTGTTCTGGAAGGAAGGAATGTGTAGGTAGCTACAAGAATGCTGCTGGTGTCACAGTGCACCAACATCAAGGGTTGTTTTGAAGTAAAGGTGAAACTTACAGTGAACATGTTTTCCTATATAAAGAGTAACACACCAACTAGACATTCTGGAGGTATTCCTGACTCAGGGTTAGTCAGGTGGATTAGCATTTAAAAATAGAGTAATAAAGTCACTCTTGTCCCCAAAGTTTAGTATACAAAATATATAAAGAATTCTTACAATTCAACAATAAAAAAGAACAAACAACCCAAAGATTTGAATATACATTTCTCCAAAAAAGATATACAAATGGCCAAAAAGCCCATGGAAAGATGTTCAACATCACTGGCCCTTATAGAAATGCAAACCAAAACCATAAGGAGATACCACTTCACACTTACTAGGATAGTTATAATAAAGAAAACAGAAAATAACAAGTGTTGGCAATGATGTAAAGAAGCAAGAATTGTTGGTGGAAATGTAAAATGGTATAGCCATTGTGGAAAATGGTATAGCAGATCCTCAAAAAACGAAACACAGAATTACCACATAACCCAGTAATTTCCATCCTAGGTATACATACAAGAGAAATGTTTGTACATGAATATTTATAGTTTTTTTATAGCCAAAAGGTAGAAACCCAAACGTCTACCAAGTGATGAATGGATAAACAAACTGTGTTATGTGACGGCTATCAGAAAGTATCTAGCCATTGTTAATATGTAATTTTCACATTATGTGGCTAGATACTTTCTGGACAGCCTTTGTACACATACAATGGAATATTACTCAGCCTACTACAAACTAACACATGGTAAAACTTGGATGGGCCTCAAAAACATTACACTAAGTGAATGAAACCAGACACAAAAGGTCAAATATTATATGATGCTTTTTATATGAAATACTCAGAATCAGCAAATCTGTACAGACAGAGAAATGAAGAGTGGTTACTTAATGGATATAAGGTGGTCTTCTGGTTTGATGAAAAAGTTTTAAAACTAGAAGAGAGATGAGGGTTACACAATACTGTGAATACACTAAATGCCCTGAATTAAACACTTTAAAATGGTTAATTTATATTGTGTGGACTTCAACAAAAAGCTATAGCTTACATTTTTGTAAGAATGAATTTGTGTATTACGGTGTAATCAAAATTATTTCTGTTCTTGAAAAAAGTAAAAAATGTATATAAAGTGTCAAGCTAGTAAATATCAATGATTCAGTAAACAGTAGCTATTTTTGTAGCATCGTTCCTTTAAGAGGCTTTGCTCCTTGTGGACAATCTCATATAATACAATAAACAAAGTAGATTTTCGGCAAATTATGTTGCCTAAAAGATTACAAAATAATGATATATAAGATCATCAAAACTTGTCCCAATCTTAAGATATTCATTAAAATACTCATAAAATTTGCAGGAGTTATATAATAGCAAAGACTTTGGAGCTTGATCAACCAGCTTTCTACTAGCTATGTGATCTTGGGCAATTTATATAATCTTGCTATAAATTTCAATATTTTCATCAATAAAATGGAGGCAATAATGACTAATTAACATGGATGTTCAAGGAAAGTATCTATCATAGAGCCCGGCAAATAGGGACAATAAAACTATAACAGCATAAACATACTTTTTACCCAACACAACTTAAAATTCAGTAATACATTCAGTAAAAATACATTTATTACCTACTACATGCCAGGCACTGTGCTAGGTGCTGGAATGGTCTAGATGAAAGGCTATTTCTATCATTCCGTAGTGTGGAATCCGGCTGATATGGGAGGTGGGAGGCAGAGGGCAGAGGTGAAGGGGTGGTTATGAGATGCATTTAAGGAGTGTGGTCGAGAAGAAAATAAACAGATAAACAGAAAATAAAGTAAATAAAGTTACTGAAGAATCCAGTAAGAGATTAAAGTGAGCAAACTGGCTGATGTAGAGAATAAATTAAAGGAAACAGAAAAGATAGTCCACAAATGACTGAATTTAAGCATTGGACAATTTAAATATTTTTAATTTCCACTAAGTAGATGACCTTTGATGCATGCCCATAATTTCCTCTTTATAAGTATTTTTAAAGTTATTTATGTTTTATATTAAAAACTATGTAATCTGGGTATATACATACATAATGAGTGAGATGTGCACCATCTGGGGGATGGTCATGCTGGAGACTCAGACTTGTGGGGGGGGGAAAGGGCATTTATTGAAACCTTAAAATCTGTACC
>VSMD01040039.1:0-22261 GCA_008750895.1 Mirza zaza
TAATCCTAGCTCTCTGGGAGGCCGAGGTGGGCGGATCATTTGAGCTCAGGAGTTCGAGACCAGCCTGAGCAAGAGCGAGACCCCATCTCTACTATAAATAGAAAGAAATTAATTGGCCAACTAATATACATAGAAAAAATTAGCCGGGCATGGTGGCACATGCCTGTAGTCCCAGCTACTTGGGAGGCTGAGGCAGCAGGATTGCTTGAGCCCAGGAGTTTGAGGTTGCTGTGAGCTAGGCTGATGCCACGGCACTCACTCTAGCCTGGGCAATAAAGTGAAACTCTGTCTCAAAAAAAAAAAAAAAAAAAGTGATAGGACAGTCTCTGAAGATGTTCTACTCTCTTCTCCAGCCCTAAGGAATGGCTAAGTAACTCAAACTAGATACAACTTTGCTAGAAATGAAATCTCCAGGGTTGTGACCTAATGGTTAGAATGGAGTCATTCCAATGTCAATTCTTGTTAGCTAGATACCCATGGTTCTCAAATTTCTGGAGGTTTGCTTTTCAATCTTCAATAAATTTCTTTTTTGCTTCAGTTAGCCAGTCTGGATTCTACCACTTATAATTAAAGAAACCCAACTGATAGAAAAGCTGGTATAGAAAGAGAGGTGCAGGTAACAGAGCCTCAGGGAAATGGAGGGTATTTGGAATTTATCTAATTATAGTAGTGTTTCAGACTCCTAAAAATATTTCATGATGGGCAACTCAATGCCCATGACACCTACTACCTATGAACACAGAAAACCAAGTTCAAATGATGTCATTCCTCTAATCAAATCTAACCAAAATCCTGTGGCCTTCCACAAATATCCCTGTAACAGCCCCAAATTACCTTCATAATCTGGCCCCACAATCTAACTTCATCTTCTAATACTTTCTTCCTAATTTTTCACCAATGGTTACTGACCTCTTTTGTTATTCCCAGAACCAACCAAATATATTACTGCCTCTCAAGGCTTCTGCACTGGCTATTCCTTATATTTGCAGGTATCTGAATGACTCTCTCCCTCACTTCCTTCAAGTCTTTGCTTAAATGTCACCTTCTCGATGAGGCCTATCTTGACCATCCTGGACCATTCTGTTTAAAACTGCAACCTGTACTTCCCCCTTCACCACTGTAGTCCTGATCCCTCTTACTCTGTTCAATATTTTCCTTTTCCATAGTATTCATCATCTTTTAATATATTAATATACCTTATTTATTAAATGTAAGCTCTGTGAGGACAAAGATCTTTCTGGGACACAAGGTATCTGCTGCAACAGAACAATGAAAGGAAATGAAAAATGCTGTGGCTGTCTCTGATGCTTAACAAAGAAATCAAAGCATGTTTGTCTCAAGGCATGGAATTAAACTTAGGACTTTCTGTGATGTACAACTTGTCCCTAGAATACTGAGATTTCTGAAACGTAATGTCAGACTGATTCTGCCAGATGCTGACTTACAATATCCATTAAATTCATACTACTAACAGGTTTGGACACTTTCAGGATGTACTTTATCTTTAGTATTAGGATGTTTCTTCCTTATGTGCCTAGGTGGGGGCTTTTAAAAAATTACACACAGTTACCCCATCAATTTAAAGAGCCGTTCTTTTCTAATTCTGGGAAATTTATCTAAACTGTTGCTTTAAACGTAGTTCTTTTCCTCTATTCGATTTTAAAATATATATTTGAAAAATATTAGATCCTATAGCTATCCCACATATCAAAGCCTTTCTTTCTTCTTTCCTTCTGCTATTGTTTTATGCTTCATTCTAGGAGAAATCCTTCTGCTAGGTCTTTCAGCACACTAATTTGCTTTCTAGCAGTATTTATTCTGTTGTTCAATCTACTAAGAGTTTTTTGTTTATGTTGTCTTGTTTTGGGGAACACAATATCCTTATGCATCTCCCTAAGGATCAAACTTCATGTATCCATAATCACTGCTCTATCCAAGCAAATGCCTTTATGGTTGCTACCTGGTACAATGTAGCAGGTAGAATGTCGAGGTCATCATTGGTATCTGCCACTTTCAAGTTTGAAGGCCATGTAGTCATTTCCTGTGGCCGTTGGTTTGCTTCTTCAATCTGATCCTATCTGCTTTTTCAGTTTTTCAGAAACTTCACTTCGTTTCCAATCCACCAAGGACACCTATTTTTGTATTCCAGTGTTGTTCTTTTTTTATACTAAGGCACTTGCTTTGTTTAAAAAATGGTGGAGACGGGCTGGGTGAGGTAGCTCATGCCTGTAATCCTAGCACTCTGTGAGGCCGAGGCAGGTGGATTGTTTGAGCTCAGGAGTTTGAGACCAGCCTGAGCAAGAGCGAGACCCCGTCTCTACTAAAAAAATAGAAAGAAATGAGCTGGACAACTTAAAATATATAGAAAAAATTAGCCAGGTATGGTGGTGCATGCCTGTAGTCCCAGCTACTTGGGAGGCTGAGGCGGGAGGATCGCTTGAGCCCAGGAGTTTGAGGTTGCTGTGAGCTAGGCTGACGCCACAGCACTCTAGGCTGGGCAAGAGAGTGAGACTCTGTCTCAAAAAAAAAGGTGGGCAGGAGCATGGTGGCTCACATCTATAATCCCAGCTAGCTAGCCCCTCAGGAGGCTGGGATGGGAGGGCAGCTTAAGGCCAGGAACTTGAGACCAGCCTAGGCAACATAGCAAGACCCCCATCTCTTAAAAAAAAGGTGGGGGGAAGGTTTGAATAAAACAAAAAACCCTAGTGTTATGGAATAATCAGATAATTGCACTTTTTAAAAAACAACTTTAGTAAGGTATAAGCCACCCACTGTCAGTGTGAGGCTCAGTGGTTTTTCAATAATTTTTTTTTTTTTTTTTTGAGACAGAGTCTCACCCTGTTGCCCGGGCTAGAGTGAGTGCCGTGGCGTCAGCCTAGCTCACAGCAACCTCAAACTCCTGGGCTCAAGCAATCCTTCTGCCTCAGCCTCCCGAGTAGCTGGGACTACAGGCATGCACCACCATGCCCGGCTAATTTTTTCTATATATTTTTAGTTGGCCAATTAATTTCTTTCTATTTTTAGTAGAGATGGGGTCTTGCTCTTGCCCAGGCTAGTTTCAAACTCTTGACTTTGAGCGATTCACCCGCCTCAGCCACCTAGAGTGCTAGGATTACAGGCGTGAGCCACAGCACCTGACCTCAATAAATTTTTAATTGTGCAACTGTCACCACAATTCAGTTAGAATACTTTGAACACCCCAAAGCACTCCCCTGTACCAGTCTGCAATTAGTTCCCTGCTCTCAGCCATTGAAATCACTGAGTTTGCCTACATAGTTTTTCCCTTTTTAGAAATTTCATATAAATTAGACATTAGTCTTTTTTATGTCTATCTTTCACTTAGCATAATCTAAGATTCATCTATGTTGTTGCATGCATCAGTAGTCCATGATCTTTATACTGCTGAGTAGTGTTCCACTGTACTGCTATAACACATTTTATTTATCCATTAGTCAGCTGATGGACATTTCAATTGTTTATATTTGGGGCAATTATGAGCAATACTCTATAAATATTTGTTTACATGTTTTATGTGAACATAAGTTCTCATTTCTCTGGAGTGAATACCCAAGAGTGGGATTGCTGGGTCTTGTACTAAAGTGTTGACCTACAAGAAATAACCAAATTATTTATCATTTGGCAAACATTTTGCATCCCTCTATCAATATTCATATGAGAATTCCCTAATAACTGAGATTGTATACCTTTTCATGTGTTTATTAGCCATATCTTCTTAGGGGTAATGTCTTTCCAAATCTTTTGCCTACTTTTTATTTCAAGTATCTGTCTGCTTACTGAGTTTATGAGTTCTTTATATAGTCATATCCAGACTGTATCCAAAGTCCTTTGAAGACCTGTGATTTACAAATACCTGTAACTTATACTAGGTTTGGGTCTACCTTCCTAACCCACAATGTTTCTTCCAGTACAACCACTCTTAGACTTACTGAATGTCTCTCATTCTTTTTTCCTTTTTTCTAAAACACAGTCTCACCCTGTTACCCTGGGTAGAGTATAGTGGCATCACCATAGCTCACTGCAGCCTCAAACTCCTGGGCTCAAGTGATCCTCCTGACTCAGCTTCTCAAGTAGCTGGGACTACTGGAGCATGCCATGATGCCTGGCTAATTTTTTTCTATTTTAGTAGAGACAGGGTCTCATTCTTGCTCAGGTTGGTCTTGAACTCCTAAGCTCAAGCAATCCTCCCACCTCAGCTTTCCAGAGTACTAGGATTACAGGTATGCGCCACTGTGCCCAGCCTCTTACTGAATATCTCATTCATTACCATAATATCTCACAATGCTTCTGACCATGGACTTCATTTTACATAAAAGAAATAGGTTCATACCCATAAGAGTCACTCATCTTACTGGGTGTTATTACCCAAAAGCTGCTGGCCTACTGAAAACTCAGTTGTGCTTGGGTAGCAACATTTTGTGGGTGTGGTACTACCCTACATGATGTAGTAGTATATGCTCCAAACTAGAAGCCAATATATGGTGGTTTTCCCCATAACCAGAATACACGGGGCTAAGTATCAGGGAAAGGAAGCAGGAGAGCTGGTTTATTACTACCTACTCACAAAAGCTTTGCTTCTCAACCCCACAACTTTGGCCTCTACTAGTTTGGAAGATTTATTTCCCATGGGAACTCAATAACCGTTTCACTGGACTGGAAGCTGAGCTAGCCCCCTGGCCATTTTGGGTTTCTCATGTCACTGACCAGCAGGCAAAAAGGAGGTTACAGCACAGGCTGCAATAATTGATCTCAGTTATACAGGGCAAATAAAATGACTACTACATAACAGAAGCAAAGAGTATTGTGTTTGGAAACCAGGAGATTATAACCACTGCATTAGTTTCAGAGGGCTGCTACAATAAATTACCACAAACTTGGTGGCTGAAGAGTTATTTATTCTTTCACAGTTCTGGAGACCAGAATTCTAAAATCAAAGTGTCAGTAAGACTGTGCTACCTGCAGAGGCACCAGGAGAGACTCTATTCCTTGCCTCTTCAAGCTTCTGCCTTATGGCAGTATCACTCCATCTTCATATGGTTTTCACTACTCCACTGTGTTTATTTAAAAGGACATTTATTGTCGTATACAAACAGCCAGTTGTTAAGTAATGAAATAAAAAATAAATAGGAAAAAAATTTTTAAAAAGGAAACATTAAATTTAGGGCCCACATAGACAATTCAAGATGATCTCATCTCAAAATCCTTACATATGCAAAGACCTGGCCAGGTGTGGTGGCTCATGCCTACAATCCCAGCACTTTGGGAGGGTGAGGCAAAAGAATCACTTGAGGCCAGGAGTTTGAGACCAGCCTCGGCAACACAGCAAGACTCCATCTCTACAAAAATAATTAAAAAATTAGTCAGGCATGGTGGCATGTGCCTGTAGTCCCAGCTACTCAAGAGACTAGGGGATAGGGCAGGAGGATTGCTTGAGCCCAGGAGCTATGATCAAACCACTGCACCCCAGCCTGGGTAAGAGAGCGAGACTCTGCCTACACAAAAAATAGAAGAAGAAAAGGAAAAAATAGAGAGCAAAGACCCTTTATTCAAGTAAGACCACATTCACCAATAACGTCAATTCACAGAGCATGGAATTATCTTTTTGAGGACCACCATTCAACCCACTGCAGGCACCATTTAGTATTTCTATACCCAGAGGTTAAAAATTAATAGACTAGAGAAATCCAATTCAGACAAGACTGCTAAGGATTCAGGCCCTTCAGGAATGAGGGTCTGGGTTACTTTACCAAGTAAACACAACTACAACCAGCTGAGGTTTTGGCTGAGAACAAAGGAAATATGGAATGGATAGTGATCAGCTGTAGACACATAGTTCTTCCCTGCACCTTGTACATATTTATAAACATTTACCAAATGTTGAAACAATTACCAATTTATTTTTTTCCTTTCTTTCATCCCACTATTATTATAAGGTATGTTGTTACTGGTTAACACTATAGTTTATTCTTTAGATTACAGACTATAAAAAGGAGATTGTGACTGCATTAACTGAACTAACACATAAATGACCATCATTTCAAAATGCGTAGAGTAACCAATAGGACTCTGGGTCTCTTAAATTTAAAGAAAAAGTAAATGCAATACATGTCGGTGCATGAACTAATTGTTATCATGTTAGGCAAAAGTATGATACCATTGCTACTCTTGTTTGGATGTATGAATGCAAATAGATGAGTTGACAAAGAGGCAGACTATACTGTAGTATCTATTTTAATGGCCATCATTTTTCATTCATTCTTATACTCGCTTCTTCAAAGAGAAGCCTATATTTTCCAGGATCCCTTGCTGGTAGTGCTTCAGATCAGACACTGCCAATAATATATGTAATATATGAAAGGTACAAAAGAAAAACCTTCTCTTTCCCTCTGGAGGCAGCTATGGGCAGGCTTGGGGCATCCACATATGGTTTTGCCACCGCTTCCAAGCATATTCCCAAGAATCCAATTCCACTTAGCATCATAAGCAGCTAAGATCTTTTACAGAGGCATCTTGTGTCTTCTAGGCATCCTCCAAATTAACCCACCTGGGTCCTGACATCATTAGCACCAGCTTCTCAGGTTCCTGAGCATTCTCCTGAGAACTGCCACAAGCAGGCAGCTCAGATTATTTCCAGAGACTTTATGCAATTTTTAATTTTAACTTTGAAGCAATCTCAAACTTAGAGGAAAACACCAACTACAATATGAATAATTTTCTTTTTCTAGTCCAATTTCAAAACAAGTTGCTGAACAGATGTTCCTTTCCTGCAAATATCTTGTTTCTTTATAAAATATTCCTCAATTTGGGTTTGTGACTTGCTAAGTTTGGTTGTTTTTTTGTTTTTTTTGCAGAGATAGAATCTTGCTATGTTGCCCAGGCTTGTCTTGAATTCTTGGCCTCCAGTGATCCTCCCAATCCTAGCCTCCCAAAGTGCTGGGATTACAGACATGAGCTATAATATCCAGCCTTTCCCCTTGTAATTAATAAGCATTTTGTGGAGGAGTAAGTTGAAACAATGTAAATATCCTATTCCCCAACCTTTTCATTTATTCACTTATTTATTTATATCAACATGGGTACAACATCTCCTATTTTGTTTAATGAATTATATGTTACTGTAATTTATTTTGAAGTTCAAATTGTCCCAAATTTGGCCAAGAGAAGCCCTGTCAAGCTGGCTTCTGTGTACTTTTGACAGGTCCTCATCATTTTTCAAGAACTTCTTTATTTTTTAGCACAATAGGATGTTCCAGTTTCATCTTATAATTTCCCTGGGTTGGCCCTGGAATCAGCCATTTCTCCAAGGGAGGATGGTTCCTTTTAGCACAAAAAGATGTTTAGAAGCCAAGATCTGACAGCTAGGTATAATAAATCCTTCTAGAGTAATCACTGATCCCAGGTCCTTTCAGTGAGAGTTAAGAAACATCAAGTTTCTATAAATACACACCTACACACACACACACACACAGAACACATACATTACACCTCCACATTTACTTAGTTATCACCATGAACTCACAAAGATGCCTACAAATCCAATCTAATAACACAAAGTATACTTTAGTTTTCTCCCTTTCCATACTTGAAACTTCCTTATCTGATAATGAGGAACTCAGCACTCATTACGTTTATTATTTAATCCAGGCCTCCTCAAACTATGGCCCATGGGCCACATGCGGCCCGCTGAGGACATTTATCCGGCCTGCTGGGTGTTTTTGCCACCGCTGCCTGTCCTGCTTAGCAGCCGACTCGTCCTGGGCCCACAGTGCGCATGTGTGGAATGTGCGCTGCACTCTCCAACAGCCCTCCAACTGTCTGAGGGACAGTGAACTGGCCCCCTGTTTAAAAAGTTTGAGGACCCAGATTTAATTAATTCCCCATCTGGAATCAATCTCTCACTGCCACCACTGCCACTATGCTGCACCCCTATAGCCACCGATCTCTGGCCAACATGGGCATCCCTTCCCATCCTGCCTGGGCTCCAACACCCTTGATTTGGCTCATGCTACACAGAAGGTCTAGGTCTAGGTCTAGGTCTCTTCACCCTGTCTTGGCTAAGATACCACACTCTTGGCCATTACCCCACTCCTACCGCCAGTGAGGCAGCCTACCTCACTTCAAAACTTCTGGGAAGTTAGCAGTTGTCATTCTGATTTTCACTGCCCAGTCCTTTCAGTGGTTATATAAGTCTCTCATTCCCTGTATTCCAATTCTATTAAAAATACTTATAATGGCTTTGTTAATCAAACTCTCACAGATACAGTTACTAACCATTATTTAAGCATTGGTGAAATGAACTATTTTTAATATTCAACTAAAACTTGCTTCCTTACATTCAGGAAGCAAAAGATGGCCATGTAAAATGAATAAATAAAATCCATACCTATATCTTCCCTGTTGCAAAATTCCTTTACTCTATCCAAGGGCATTAAAAAAACCCTGAATCAATGACAAGCAGATGTGTGTGTGTCTGCACATGCACTGGGAAGGCATAATATGGAAGGTATTGGACATCTTATTTTGGTCTGCTCAGTATCTTCTCTCCTGCTTTTACTAAAAGAATCCCAATCTTTCCCTGCGGTATTATCCCTCCCCTCAATATTATCTTAGTAAGATTGTCCATGAATGTGCCTCTAAGGCTGTGGTCCCCAACTGCAGCCTGGTACCAGTCCATGGCCTGTTAGGAAATGGGCCAAACATCACCCCCTGAGCTCTGCATCAGTCACTCCACCCCCACCTATGACACCCTACCTCCCTACCCATCGTCTGTGGAAAAACTATCTTCCATGAAACCAGTCCCCAGTGCCAAAAAGGTTAGGAACCACTGCTCTAAGGTAACCCAAACTTTAGATTGTCTTAAATAGTTGGAGCTGTGTCACTGACAGCAGCACTTTGAAAAGACTCTTGCTACCTACATAGCTGAAACTGTACTAGTCCTTGTCCATAAAACCTGGTTGTTCAGCTTTTTAATTCTGTGACCAAACTGTCTGTTGTTTACAATCAAGGACTATCTCATAATATACTCATTTTGAGGAAAATGGGTATATTTATAAGTACCAAGAGTTCCCCAAAAGACAAAACATACTATATTTCACAAAGGGATGGAAGCAGTGCATGTAGTCTGGGTATACAACAGCAGACAACACTAACTCAAGAAAACCTTTAAAACATCTCCCACTTCTTGGGGGAAAAAAAGAAACAAACAAAGAAAACCTGTAATTTTCCATTTGAATGAGGAAATTTCTTGTCAGTACCAATCCATAAAACAAAATTTATTGCCAATCCATAAAAACAAAAACCCACAAAGAGAGAACTTATCTCACTGGAGTTAAAGTGCCTGAGAGGTCACTCACTGTTATGTACCCAGAAAACTTGAACTCTACTATACGGCTTTCATCCAATCATTTCATTAACATCATACACTTGTGTTAATTGTCAGGTCTTCATCCTTATCCTAAACCATTTACAATTTAAAAAGCATCACTTTTTTTTACCCGAATAAAAATTTCCAATTCAGTTTTTCTTCTCTTTTCAATTTTCTCTGCCTCAATTTGGCAAGTGTGACAAATGTACAGATGGTTGACAGCTGGTCCTCCTCCATACCTAAAGCATGAAGCATTTAAGAATTAAAATCATGATAATCTAAAAGAAAGCTGATCTTCTAGGAAATTTGTTTCTAACTTTTAAGTCAATGGCTAAATCCTCAGTGAAGAATAAATCCACACAATAAAATCTCAAAGTATTGTAAAAATTTAAAAATCATACAAGGATTTGATTTTATGTTTATTAGTGTCAATGACTTGTAGTTTATTGCCTAACTTGCTTTATCTGTATTTCAACTTGCCCTTATAGCTACTTCTGTTCCAAAATGCTAGAGGCCACAATAAAGTAAAAGTGGTTTTCAAAAATTAGCATACAATGATCTGAAATCCAGATTCGAAAAGAAAAAAGAAAAAAAATTAGCATATAATATATAAAACCTTAGTTATACATACAGAGTTATAGTCAGGTTTGAATCAGATAAAACTTTCCCCTGGCCTCTCAAGTAAGAAGCACTCAAGGCATAAATTATTTTTAATATTTAACTAAGAAAAACATAATTAATAAGAAAATTATGATATAAAACATTTTAAAATAAAATTATAAAATTTAAGAGTAGGAATATTCAATTGTGTGAATATATACATATATAAAATTTTAGTGCTGGGTTATGCAAAATCTTTCCAACAAAGTACTTAAAGTTAAATATCACAGCATACCTTTATAGACAGATAATCAGAACAAAAAAATTAGAATTAATTATCTAGACTGTAGTTACACTAGCTACAAAGTCTTCCTACTCAAACTTCAGATTGAATAAATGAAGGAAAAAGAAGGAATATTCTCCATAAGCAACATACAGAACAAGGAACATCTGTGAAATAATCCAATCTCCTTTTAACCAGTTTGTTTTCACAATACTCTATTATCTGACTTAAAAAACAAACCTGCTATATAGGTTATCCCAAATGTTCTGAGGCAGCATCAAAACCAGGTCTTCAATGTAACTAGCTTTTCTTGGAGGAACACCTAAAAAAATGTAGACATGTCTGTCTCATTCTTTAATTCATTTATATTATTTTCAAAGATTAAACTCATTTCTAAATAATGACTAATGACTGGTCAATAACTATTCTTATATATCCAATATAGGATATTCCTAACCTTTGTGGTTTTACTACAAACATAATTAATAAGAATACTGAGTCTTCAACAATGAAGTTTAATCAAAGTGTTATACGAAGATTCTATTTATTGTAGAACAAACACTAACATAGCCAATCACAAAGGCATATATTATATTTAACTATGAGGCATGTTTTTTGTTAAAACCTAGATATATTTCCATACTTAGGAAAAGGGCCAGCAATTCATTTAAACAAAAGGCATAAGAACCATGAATATAGTTGGTAGCTGAAATCACTATCAAAGGAATGCCTTTCAGCTAAGAAAAGTAATGTGTAATAGAAAGAGCTCACTGTACTGTAATTAGCTGTTTGTGTATCTCACTCTACTATTAAATTAGAGTTTGGAGAACAGAAATAGGGTCTTTGGTGTCCTTAGGCTCTAGAACAGGTACTTAGTAAATATATGTTCAATAAAGAGGCTACAGATTGCCTATAATTAGAAAGAAAAGGCCAATTTCTGAAACTATGTGTAATTAAATGCATTAAGTTGGACTACAGATGGGGAATTACGGAATAAGTGTAAGAGGAAAACTATTGACTCTTTCCTAATGTGCAAATTTTTAACAGCAAACTCCTATCACCACTTTACATTACAGAATTTCTTACCTCCATGAATACAAAGAAAGTCATTATTTGAAATAGGGCCAGGTTCAGCAAAAGTCTTAAATTTATTCAGCCACTGTTGAGAAATATAAAACTGAAGGAGACTTGGTTCCATTATGTTCCACAAATTTGATATCCTTCGCCTTTCTTTTTGTGCCTCTTCACTGCTCTTCCTATTAAGGACAATGATTAATTAAATTCAATATACATTTTACTACAATAGACAAGTGAATTTCTCCTCTTATTAGACATAGCACAGATATTAGCACTAATCTTATTAGGTCTTGCGAATTGCAAAAGAAAATATACTCTGTATCATCCACCAAATACATTCTACACCAGTAGGGGTGATACTGTATCTTAACTACTGGTATGTACCCACATAACTACTGGTACACAGTAGCAGGAAAATGTTTGTTAATAAGACGAAGTTAAATATTTAATCTATTTTTCTGTTTCAGTAGCTAGCATTTTCTAAGATACTAAAAAATACCAAAAACTTTAATAGCAATACCTCCTTTATTTGCTATTGTAGGAGAAATTTTCATACTTAATTCCTACTATCAGTACCTATTTTTTTTTTTTTTTTTTGAGACAGAGTCTCACTCTGTGACCCAGGTTAGAGTGCTGCAGCATTAGCCTAGCTAACAGCAACCTCAAACTCCTGGGCTCAAGCAATCTTCCTGCCTTAGCCTCCCCAGTAGCTGGGACTATAGGCATGTGTCACCAAGCCCGGCTAATTTTATTTATATATATATATATATTTTTTTTTTTTTTAGTTTCCAGCTAATTTCTTTCTATTTTTTTTTTTAGTAGAGACGGGTATCGCTCTTGCTCAGGCTGGTCTCAAACTCCTGAGATCAAATAATCCTCCTACTCCGGCCTCCCAGAGGCATGAGCCACCATACCCAGCCCTAATTTTTTAATTAAAACTAATCTTTTGGCTGGTCCGAAGGTAGTGAGTTATCTCACGTGATTGTTCACAGTCAGTTACAGATTGAACTCCTTGTTCTACTACTTTCCCCCCTCCTCACTACTGCACTTGACTAGTCTTAAAAAAAAAAAAAAAAAAAAAACTAATCTTTCTAAAACAAAATACATCCCTCTGACCTCCAAGTAAATGACTTAATGTTTTCTGAACAAAGAATCATTCTGCATATAGCCTTTTACTTTATTTTAGTCTAATGATATGAGAAGAAAACAATTTCTAATCTTTACTCAGCAATTTGAAAGTGTTAGTAGTCACTAATAACCCCAAAGTGACAGATATTCTTTCACATTTGTAAAAATTACTTATCCATGAAATAATTACTTCCATTACCTATAGAAAAGAACATAAGCTTCTGCATTTTGTACAGTAGATTCCGGAACTTCAGTGACACTCTGATCATCAAATTCATACCAGTGATTATTTAAATTGTTTCGGCAATAGGCTATATAGTGTCCACCTGAATTTGAGGGAAAAGAAATTATTACAGTAATATAAAATTAAAACAACAATGAAGATAATGTTTTTGTATCGCCAGTGCCTAGCACAGCAGCTTAGATACAGCAAGAACTATGCTTATTTTTTTTTTCAATGTGTATTCTTGATGTCACATAAGGAAATACAGGACAGAACACGTAATCTTTAAAAACCCAGTATAAAAATGATCGTCTAAAGTCCTTATTATTTAACTTTATACAACATCATTTCCAATATTCCAAATATCATAGTAAAAAATATTCAATTTCCTAAAATTGTCTGACACGTTTTTTAATAACCAACAGCAAAATCTGTTTTTAAATACTTTCATCTTTTGATCAGTCAGGTCTCATTTAAGGACTCAATTCAGATGTTTTATTTTTTTAAATATAGTCACAAATGTTAAATCTGTATACTTACTACTTGCAGTTCCATGATGACAAATGACCGACAGAAGATCATATGTCACAATTTGAGTTGGACTATCCTTAGCAAGAAATGGCTGAAGATCCAGGCCTTCTAGCGGAAATGAAACGTGGGTACTGATTTTGGTGGAAAACATCAGTTCGTGTCTGAATCTTTTAAGGTGGATGCACAAAATCTAAAAGAGAATAAAATTCACAACTCTAATTTGCCATTACAAAAGACTAAAAGTATTCTAAGTAGTAAAACTTAGTAACGCTAGGTTTTTATTCTATAAGCAAGAAATTGAGGTGTTCAATCAAAATAAAATTATAAAGTTATTTAAAATTTTATTTAGTTTTATATGCCAGATAAAGGAGTCTATCAAATATACACAATGAATTTCAAGTATCAAGGTTAAACATTAACCTGCAATTATAACCTCATTCTAGAAATGTAAAAATGGGGAAATGTTGGAACATGGCACTTCCTAAGGTCACTGGTGTTTATTTTCTAATTCTGTACTTTATACTTGCAGGATCCTACAGTCTGCTTAAACTGTATTCAACATAGCACGCTGTTAGAGGCACATCTAGTATTTAACCTAATATTTTAAAAATGAATAATTCTAATAAGGTACACAAAGCAACTTCTCAATAGAACCACTCCATTCTTCAACCTGGCTAAGAATTTATTACAACATTATGTTCATTAATACTTTATATTTGTTCCTATCATATAATATAAACAATAAAAAGCCCATACCTCAGGAAACTTTTGAACTTTACAAAACTTCACTCCATTCCTCAACCTAAGGCAGGAAAACAGAAAACCAATGAATCTACAAAAGATTTAGTGTATTTAAATATATAGCAAAACTCTTTTAGAAAATGCAGAGACAAATGCTATCAGACTAGAAATGCTCATTATTGAATTATGTTACACATATATAGTAAATATCTTAATCAAAACACTAGAGTCCTTTATTGCAAAAAATAATTTAAACCAAGATACCAATAATAAAAATTTAGAGAGCTGTATAATTTTTTGATGGAAATTATTTTGGCTTTTTTTCATTTGTTTTTGAAACAGTGTCTCGCCCTGTTCCCCAGGTTAGAATGCAGTGGCGTCATCACAGATCCCTGCAACCTTAAACTCCTGGGCTCAAGCCATCCTCCTGCCTCAGTCTCCTGAGTAGCTAGGACTACAAGCACATACCACCATGCCCAGCTAATTTTTCTATTTTTTGTAGAGATGGGGTCTCACTATGTTGTTCAGGCTTCAAGTGATCCTCTCGCCTTGGCCTCCCAAAGTGCTAGGATTACAGGCATGAGCCTCCATGCCTGGCCTATTTTACGTTTTAACAAGTGTGCTACTGTCTATGGTCTGGCCATGCCTTTCTAACATCCAAGTAAAACTAGATAAAGCAAAATCTCAATTTTATAAAATCTGTAGTTCAGGTCAATGTATTAAAACCTTTAGAGGGGGGAGAGGGAGAGGAAGAGGAAGGGAGGGCGTATAGAGAGAGCAAGTGAGAGAAAACACAGGTTCTACTGACCCTCCTATAATGGTGGTCATTGGGGGCCAGGAGAACTCTAACTGAACTCTTTGGCCTCCTCTTAACCTGAGCCTGAGGGTCACAATAGTTCCCAGGTTATGGAAAAAAACACAGTAACCCCCCCAAGAATCTGAGTCCTCCTTTGCCCATGGATCCTACCTAGGGCCCAGAGCAGAGAGGAGTCTTTAGGGCATTTGCTGGTCACTCCCACAGGTATAGCAGCTAGGGGAGTCGAGAACCTGACCTTGGAAAGTCCCAAGCTAGGAGCAACGCCATTACCTCCAAAATCTACCCCTAAACCCCCGCCTCCTCCACTCCCACCTATACTCCCACATATAGGCAGTGGCCACTTGAACATTCCCCTGATCTTGGAAGAGCTATGGGTGTTAGAGCAGCAGCAGATCCATCAGATGCAAATCTACAGGCAAGTGCTACTTACTGCTCAGCTCTTCAGGCCAGATGGTGGGTGTTCCTGCCAGTCCCTAAGAGCTACCTGGGACAGGGACTGCCTCTTCCACCAAGTCCCTACCACTCCTCTTCAGCCCCATCAAGCCTGTCCAAGCTGTTAAGACACTCGCATCTTCTTCCTCCTCCTCAGGGGCAGAAACACCCAAGCAGGCTTTCTTCCACCTTTACCACACACCAGGGTCACAGCATCCTTTATCTGCTGGAGGGGTTGAGTGAAGCCACAACCCACCCTGTCCCCTCCCCAGCCCTGCCAGGTAGCACAGATCAGCTGATTGCCTTGCTTCATCTGGCATTCCCAAGCACCACCGACTGGCAGCAAAGTGTCTTGGGATGGCCCGAGGCTTTGAGGCTGCCTCCCCAGGGCTCCTGAAACCGAAGAATGGAAATGGTAAGCTGGGCTATGGTAAAGCAATGAAGAAGCCCGGTGGAAGGCACAAATGCCACTTCTGTACCAAAGTATTTGGCAGTGACAGTGCCCTGCAGATCCACCTTCGTTCCCACACAGATGAGAGGCCCTATAAGTTCAATGTTTGTGGCAACTGCTTTATCACCCATGGCAACCTCAAAGTACATTTTCACCAGCATCACGAGAAGTCACTCATGGAGGTGAACCCACACCCAGTGCCAGAGCACCTAAACTATGAAATCACCAGCAGTGGCCTGCCCTGCTGGTATGTCTGTGCCACCAAAGAAGGCCAAGGAAGAGGCAGCCACACCAGGTAGAAGTGTTGAGTGGAAGCCTCTGGTGGCCTCCACCACAGCACTCAGTGCCACAGAGAGCCTGACGCCACTCTCCATTGGCACAGGCACAGCTGCAGCTCCAGGGCTCCCTGCTTTCAGTAAGTTTGTGCTCATGAAGGCAATGGAAGAGCAAAGCTGATGAAAACACCCAACCAGGTAGTGAGGGGTGGCAGAAAGTAGCACAGCAACCCACATGCAACTAAGTAAGCTGGTGTCTTCACTACCAAGCTGGGCAGTGTTTATCAATCACTTTAAATCCACTAGCAGCTTCTCCTTTTCCTATATGCTAGAGCCCTTAGAGGCCTCACCCTCTGAGACATCAAAGTCACAGCAACTGTAGAAAAGATTGAATGATAAGGAGTGATGGCAGTGGCCCCTACTGCCTCAGGAGCCTCCACCACCTCTGCCCCTGCACCTTCATCGTCAGCCCCTTCTGGACCTAGCCAGTGTGTCATCTGCCTCTGTGTGCTCAGCTGTCCTTGGGCCCTACACCTGTGTTATAGCCAACGTGGAGGTGAGTGATCCTTCAAATGCAAAGTGTATAGCAGAACTTTCCCCACTCAGGGCAATCTGAGTGTACATTTCGTGGGCCATAAGGTCAGTCCAGCAGCTTAAGCCTAGAACTCCTGCCCCACCTGCCAAAAGTTCACCAACACTGCAACAGTACATCCATCGGCATACACCTGGCGGGTCAGATCCCCAATGGTGGTACCACATTCCCTGAAGAGAAGGAGCTGCCCAGGAGAATGGCTCTGAGCAATCTAGTCTTTGGGGCAGGGCACCTCCCCCAGTGGCAGTCTCAGCAGCCATGACCAGAATAGGAGTTGTCTGAGGAGGAGGTAGAAGATGAGGAAAATGTGACTGGTGAAGATTTCCTGACAGCAAGAGGTTCAAAGAGTGGAAGTGAGAAGACAGTATCAGTGTGAGGTGAGGTGATTTGCAAGAGGCATCTGGGGCAGAGGAGGAAGTGGAGACAGTGGCACTAACAGCCACAGCTGGGAGAGAGATGGACTTTCTCATTAGGAGAAAGAACTCAACAGTCTTCCCCGCTGCTGCCACCACCTGACAACCTGGATCAGCCTCAACGGATGGAGCCGGAAAGCAGTGATGTTTCAGGAGGCAAGGAAGAGGCGGGCAAACTGCAGAAGGGCTCATGCTCAGTGTTAGCACTCACCCCAGGAGAGGAAGGCATTAGCACCGCCTAGGTGGGAGAGCTGAGCTTGCATGAGGCAATGAGAAAGGAGCCAAGAGAGCAACAGCAGAAAGGCCTGTGAAGTGTGTGGCCACATCTTTCCCACCAAGGCAGCTCTGGAGGAATATCAAAGAGGGGCCACTGTTCACTTGCGTCTCCTGTAGGGAGGTCTTTCTCAAACGGGACACCCTCAAGAAACATATGCTGCTGGCTCACCACCAGGTATAGCTCTTTGTCCCCATGGCCCTCGGAATATTGCTGCTCTTCCCTTGGTCCCTGGCTATTCACCTTCCATCACTTCCCAGGGCTCTCTCCTTTCCCCAGAAAGATAACTCCATGATTCCATGAGCCTGTTTTTCTGTATCTGCTGCCTTTTGACCCAGGGAGCAGAAACTGAGAGCTCCACAGGAGGAGATTTATGAGCCCAAGATTTATGAGCCTTTCTTTTGTGTTTTCCTCTGAGTTCTTACATGGTCTGTCCTTAGTGGCTTTTCTCTAGTCCCTGAGCTTGGAAATTATTGTGCTTACAAGGGGATGGTCCCCTAAGGAAATTTTCTCCCCTCTTCATTCTTTATACCTGAGGAAAATAGATTCTCTACAGTTTTCACACTCTTAAGGGGAACACTCGCCAGCTTCCCTGGTGACCCTCTCCCCTCTTCTCTTTCCTTCTCCCTTTCCCTTTGCCAGGTGCACCTGAGACCCACATTTGGAATTGTAGCCCAGCCCAAAAGGGCCAGCAGTTGTCTCTGGAGAGCACGGTGCAGGCCAACCTGCAAGACTTCTTGTCCCAAGACCCTGCTCAGCTGGTAGGGATGGGTCTCCTATCTTTTCAGAACTAGTACACAGCTTTCCTGTCAAGGGGCCAACATACCAAGCCCTAGAGTTACAGCTCCACTTACACTACCACTTTAGGCCTGGCTCCAACAGTGTTGTTTGGCCCAGGATCTATGGCTGGGAAGGTACCTCCAACAACAGGATCCAGAGAGGCTAAGGAGAAGATAGTTCCCCACCTCCTACTTCAGCCTCCTGCATCCACAGTAGTGCCTGAGAAGTCCACCATTGACAATAAGTAGCAAACTGTATATTCTTTCTCCCTCCCCCTGCTCCGTAAGATGCAGGCAATGAAAATGCTCCACTAATTGGTGGCTCAATCCTAGGAGGTAGGGAGAAATGATAGGCCTAGGACAATTTTCCCAGTAAATCCCTTGACAGTCACATTAAGGCATAGGTGTTACTGGTCAACAGGCCACACCATCTCCAACTTCTCATTCATCATGGCCTCTCAAAGCTGGGAAACAAACTGATTTATTGCCAATAGGTCTCACATGTGATATTTTAGAAAATGCGAAATTAGTTCCTATCTTTAATGAGTACTGTTGGTGAGGGTGGTTGATAAAGTAATGAAGGAGAGTTGAGAAATGTTGCTCAAGCATAGGGCTTGCTGGGAACCTGAGTGATTAAGAAAGGGACATGATGGAAGGGAGAAGCCTCAAATTCTTGTCAATGAGAACATTCTCAAACATACTCTTTTGGGCTAATGACACAGTGTGCCGCAGTGAACCAGGGATCACAGAGGATTTCCTAGCACAATGTGCTTCTAGTTTTAAATAACTCCCTCTGTTTTTCCCTGACCTCTTGTATATCCTCATCTTCCTCTCTCAAGACCCCTCTCCTCCCCATTTTGCCTAGCCATTGGCCAAGGCCTGTGTTTTTGCCACTGTCTTATGACTCCCACAGACTTTGGGAGACAAATTCCAGGTGGTGTCCTCTCTGCCTCTCTGTCTTGTAATGAGATGTAGTATTTACTCTTAATATAGGATCATCTGAAACAGGAGTTCTGAGGAGGAAAAAGTGAGAGTTTGCTGTTGACTGACTTGAATGATGGCTTCTCCTCCAAAGATGTAGGCTCCAGAGCTTCCTATCATAGTAAAATGTCAAGAGCAGATAGCAGAGGTATTAGCATCTTTCCCTCCATCAATAAAGGTGTTTTGACCAAAAAAAAAAAAAAAAAAAACAACAACCAGCTTTACTGTTGGAAAAAAACTTGAAATAAAGGATAGTTATTATTAATAATCAATATTAATATGCAATTGACAATCTACTTTGGATTTGGGGGTAGATGCAAGGTTCTTTTCCATCTTCACTATTATCTTTTTCTTAGTATGCTCTGCTTTAAAAGGAAGGATCCCTATCCCTCTTTAGGCCAACTTCCTTTTTAGCTGTCAGGTAGGGCTTCAAAGACAAACTGATAAAATCTTTCCAGAAGTACAAGGCAGCTTCTTCATCTTTATCAACCAAACAGTATACCATTCCTTTCTGCAAGGAAAAGGACCAAGATCAATTTTCCCCTGAGGTTACTGCCAAGAACAAGAAGTCTATATTAAGATTGTAGATCTTACTAAAAGGCCATTATTTTTCTATTATAAAGACTCAGAAAAATTTCCCAGTTCACTCTACCTCAAAACAGTTCTTTCATCAAGTCTCCACTCACTTTTTTCTGACTTACCACCAAGAAGCATTAAAGTCCGTATTACAAGATATTAAAAGGCAGCTGGTAGTAGATATAAACAAAATTAGACTTTAGTTGTCCTATTTTGCCATTATAACAGCAGATAACGATAACATCAAAGTTGGTATACTCTTTCTGAATTTTATATAGATCTGAAACCATATACCTTTTTCTTCCTGAAAGAAAGAAACCATATATCTTTTTCTTCCTTTTTAGCCTGTCAAATGGGTAATTCAGAAGATAATATTGCCTTATTTTAAAAAATATTTTATGCAAAATCACTTATTTCATCCCTCAAAATATATACTTTCATAGCTTAGACAAGTCTATTAAATTTGTTACATTTTTATCTTAGCATGAACAGCTGAACATCTTATACAGCTGCATTAGGAGAGCTGCCTATCTACAAGCTGAATCCAGACAAGATGAGCTCCTAAATTGTCATATAAATGGAAACAGCTCCAGCTCTATATGCTGCCATTTTAAAAAATTCTCCCATTGGGGGAGTGGGGGGGTAATGCCAACTCTAAAGTGACCAGGATAAATCAGCATGCCAGGGCCATACACCAAGATGAACACTGAGTCTCCAGATGCGGCACTAGTGGATTATCAACACTAGTGCCATGAGAACACTGTAGCAAGCAGCACACCGTACTTTTAAGGTCAAGAACAGCAGCATTAAGCACCCTGGAAACAAGTGTTCTGATTCTTCAGGAACAAAATTGTGTTAGCTCTAGAATAGTTGTCTTTTTACTCTCTTTATTATAATAAGGCCAAAGCTTTCTGACCTATATTTTTGTAAATATAGTGGCAAATCTAACTCTGTATGCCCAATTCATATAACCAAGAAAAATATACAACATGCAATTAAAAGCATCATCAATGTCACTTACTTTTTACATTTTTCACAACTGTACATATTGTCACCTGCAGACAGAACAGATCTGGTCATTCCTCTCAAATTAACAGCAAATTATTTTCTTTTGTTTCTATAATTCTTTGATTTTGCCACAAGCTGACCTCACAGCTCAATAAAACAAGGTTCCTTTTTTTTAAGTTTTTGCTCATGAGTCAGATCATCGTTTACCTTCCTCTCCCTTTACTCCTTTCAACCTTGAAAGGCCTACTTTAAATAATAAATATCCTTTCTATTTACTCACTCAACAAAATTTACTGACTGCCTGTCACATGTTCAAGCAAGGTGCTAGACACAAAAAACAGAGAAGGACCTTAAATGATACAGAGTTCACAGACAATTCCAGAAACATAAGTAAGTCCATTATTTTGGTTAAGTTTGACGTTCTTTGAATCTACAATTTTAAGACACTTCACCCATCATTTTGTCTTGTACATAAGAATTTGTACAAATTCCTCTAGGATATGATTTTTTCTTATAGTTATATTGTCGTGGTAAATACTGACACTATACCAATGGGCAAGTACTATTAAAGTTATCTTAAAATTTAGCTTTTGTGAATACATTTTATAATTTAGTCCCACTAGTATTTTAGCTTCACCTATAACAATGTAGCCATAGATATTATTATGTCTTACCTTTTAGTTCATCTCTGGCGAAGAAGGCAGCAAGACAATCTTGCAAGGTTACTACTGGACCCCAAAACCAGCTAGGGACACATGAGACAACAAACCTGAAACATCATTGACAGAAAGAAAAAAAAAGGAAGTGTTCTGCCAGTATAGCAGAAACAGTAGCTTTAACAATCATTTAATACAAAGAAAATAAATACATACCTCTTCACGTATTCCATGAAAAAAGCTATCCACCCCTGTGGAGCATAAGCTTCGCCACACGATCCTGCTTTGACTATAGAAGTTGGATGACTCGATGAATGCAGCTTAGCAAGGTCTTCCTTGCCAGGAATTGGCAAGGACAGATCTTGAAAGGTCTCGAGGGTTACAGACACCTAAAATTGTTTTATGTTTTAAAAATGGGATAAAAATAATCCAGCACATTTATAAGGTTAGATTTCAGATTCCAAAGATCAAAGCAAGTTATGATACATAAAAACAAACAAAAAAAATTAACTGCGTTTATAGTAACAACAGCAAAAAAAAAAAAAAAAAAAAAACCACTAGCTCTGTACCAGATGCTATTCCAAATTTAATCTTCACATTAACCCAATGCAGTAGGTACTAGCATCTCCATTACAGTCATAGATATTACAGCATCAAGCACTTCAAACTCAGCCACTGTAGCTTAAGGTCCAAACTCTTAAGAATATTGTATTTATGGCCCGGCGCGGTGGCTCAAGCCTGTAATCCTAGCTCTCTGGGAGGCCGAGATGGGCGGATCATTTGAGCTCAGGAGTTCGAGACCAGCCTGAGCAAGAGTGAGACCCCATCTCTACTATAAATAGAAAGAAATTAATTGGCCAACTAATATATATAGAAAAAAAAATTAGCCGGGCATGGTGGCACATGCCTGTAGTCCCAGCTACTTGGGAGGCTGAGGCAGCAGGATTGCTTGAGCCCAGGAGTTTGAGGTTGCTGTGAGCTAGGCTGACGCCACAGCACTCACTCTAGCCTGGGCAATAAAGTGAGACTCTGTCTCAAAAAA
>VSMD01040045.1:0-19993 GCA_008750895.1 Mirza zaza
AGAGAGGATAAAAAAAATCAATGAAAGTGAAAAACAGAAAGATTGACTGGTAAGTAAGATATTAGGAAAGGCAGAAGAAAGAGTGATTGTGAACATAATTTGGCGGGGGGGGGGGGGGTCTATTGAAATTTAGTGGAGACTTCTCTTACTGCCTCTGTACTCTCCAAACTCCAAAATTGAAGAACAGAATAAGGCTCCATGCAACGGAAGAGCGATCATCAAAGGTCAGATCAATAGTGTACACAGCCCAGTAATCTACTCAGATTTTAATAGTTACACCTTATTTTCTTAATGCCTTAGCTTCAAAGGGCTAAACAGATGTTCTGCATAAAATAATGCAAAGAAAATCTTGCTTCCATCATTTCTCTATATTTTTTCATATTCTTATTTAGTCTTTGTAGTATTGTTTATCATTTAAAACATTGTGTTAGATTTCTATTTAGCCTTCCCTTTTCTACTAGAATTTTTAATGTAGATATGTTATGTTCAAAAATACAATAACATAAGAGGCAAGATGCAACTTGTCATGGTATATAAGACATAGTGTGACATAATGCTTCACAAGAGGGCTACTTCAAAAAAACATGTAGAAGTAACCAGTGCACACATAAGGCTTCTACATTGGGAAGATAAAAAATAAGCCCCTACTGTGCCATGTTACATTGACACAGTTCTGATGTGGTTGTTTGAAAAATGTTGTTTCATCTGTTTCTCGTCTCATTGTTCTTTTATTGCTAGATTTTTTCACTTCATTTTACCTAAAAAATACATTTAGATTCATCATGAAAATAGATAAAATATAAATAATTTTCACACATTTATTATATATCTAGATACTAAAAATAGTCATTGCTGAAAAAAATTGTCATTGTAAGTGCCCTAAATTATCTTATAAGTTAACTGGGAAATAAGATTCAGAAATGAAAAAGGAGTAAAGAGCGGTAGAATGATTTTTTTTTTTTTTTTGGTAAAACAGTGTAGTATAAGCTCACTTGAAGTTAGAAAAGTTTCATAAAGGAGGCAAGACAGGAACGGTGGCTTGGAAAGAGGATGCAGGGAGCCATTATAAAAGAGGAAATGACATGAGCATACTTAGGACAATGAGAAGATCGAAATGATTGAAGGGTTCAAGTTAGTGAAGGATGAGAAACCAAATTATTTAACTTGAAGTGAACCAATTTAAGAGAAGCTTTGGATGCCATATTGACAAAAAAAATTAACCTTGTGATAGAAAAAGTAAAAGGAAGTCACTATATTGGTTAAAAAAATTAAGCAACTATTAATATAATGATTTGGCCATACATTTGGACAGATTATCTCATATTTAAGAAAGATTACTAGAAACTCAGCATAAAAAGCATAAGCTAAAGGGGAAAATATGAGACATTTTTCATTGAACAAAGACTTTCAAAACATCAAGGTGACTTTCAGGTAGGGCCAAAGACAAAAAATAAGACGTTTCTTGGTGTTTTTGGTTTAATTTCCTAACTTGCACTTCATTGGTAACATTTGGGTTAGACAGACAGAGGTAAATAAAGCCATGAGGAAATTTATTAGATATTGTTTATAACATTTTTTTTTAGGTTTTGGTGAGATGCAAATGAATGTCTATTTAGTTACGTTCTTAATTTGTGACCAGTGACACATTCAATTGGAAGGTCTTACTTTTATTATAAGCCAATTTGTATCCTTTTTAGAATTAGGGAAAATGATGAATATAAATTATAAATGAATATTCACTAGAAATGGAGAGCTTTTTGTTCTCCAGGTTTTGGAAAAGATAAACATTGCACTTATGCTTTCATTTTGTCCCTAAGGCTAATGACTGCTAAATTTATCAACTAATACATAATCTGTATTTGTAAACCCTAATTCTGAGCCTAATGTTAGGGAAAATCAGCATAACCTAATTTGCAGATTCTTTATATATCAACCCATTGTTATTACTATTTAATTTACCCTTGCATTAAGTATCACATATTTCTTAACAATCTGTTTATTTTCCAATTGCGTTTCTTCAGAATATTAACAGGGAAGAGGTAGATTTTTCTTGGTATGGGGGTGCCATTTGTTGCAAGTAACCACCATCCAAAATCACTGATGACATCAACTAAATAGCATCTATCTTATCACCTAACTGAAAAGGATTTTTTTCTATGTGAGGGTATTTCTTCATTATTTTGTTCTTGTTGTTGTTATTCTATCTCTAGGTGCAGCAACTCAACTCCAGTAGTTGTACTGATCAGTAGAAAAATTCCCTTCATTAATAATAAAAATAAAATATGCATAGTATTATATATATTTCAATGTGTTTATCTACATGTTATAGTATTTATTTGATATTCACAGCAATACTCCATCTCAAGTAATTATAAATTCACATTTTATACTCAATAGAACCAAGACTACATTGAACTCCTGCTCCACACTTAAATAACAAAGCTATTTTAGGCAAGTATTAACTTGGAGGCTTAATTTCTTCATTGTAAAATATGATTATGATATATTCAATCATGTTCAATTATAAGAATTATTAATGGGGAAACATCCTAAGAACATGAAGATCACCTGAGGGATTCTTATATAGATATAGATATGGATATATTCTGGATGTCTTTATTAATTTATTCTAAACTCTTCCCTCATTTACACCACAAAGAAAAAGGTTTTGCTGACGCTATTATTTGTAAAATTGTTTGTTCCTAGGCACCATAATTATCATCAAGGTGTTTATGCCATATGGAAAGTACTGTGTGTAAGAAGTTGGTCAGTTGCAAAGGTATTCCTCCCAGGAAAAACCACTTCTAACAGATAAAGATATTTGGTAATTTGTTGTATTAATTTTTTTCTATTTTCCTATACTACTATAAAATTCAAAAGAGCTACAAAGAGAAGGCATAGCTCTATGTAATGGAAAGTTTACAAGATTTGGAATTAACCCACACACTTGGTTTTAATCTTGTTTTTACATTTACTATTTGAAGAATCTTAAACATCAAGGTCTAGGCAAACAGCAACAACTTATACTTTATAAGAAATTACAAAGGAGAAGCTCCATGGATGAAACCTACTGCTGATTGAGGCTTTTTATTCTGGGTAGCTCAGCAGGACCCTGGAATAGACCTAATTGCATTTTGGAGCACAGTGAGTGTGTGTTTGTGTATAAAAAGGTTGGCTTTCTTTGCAGTGAAGAATTATCCTTTCCTACCCAAGAGCCTTCTGTATCCATGGCACATTCTTCAAGAGAACAGGACATATTCTCCAGCATGTTGTAAGAAATCCCATAGTAATGGGAACTGGGATGGTGATTAAAACCTACCCTTTGCATTCTCAAATCATTCATCCCCTGTGGTTCTCCCTCCTGAACTCCAAGATTGTATATCCTTCTTGGCATCCTAACTTAGATATTTACCAGATATCTCAGAGTTACATGTGCACGACAGAATTCCTGATCTTTCTCTCCTCTGATAATAAAATTTAACAATGTTAACACCAAAAGATGCCTAAGATATCTTAGTAAAGAAAAAGTCAAGTTTCAGGAAATATGTACGGTAGGACTCAAGTTTTGTTAAAACAATACATACATGTTCACATATATACCTTTATACATTGGAATTTGCTTGGAAAACATCTGAAAGAATATACATTAAAATATTAACATTAGCTATATCCAAAATGAGGGAGGGCAAAAGGTTTTCATGTATTATATAATATGAGATTGAATTACTAAAAATGTTTATAATGAGTCTCTAATACTGTTATAATCAGGACAAATTAATTGAAAAACTAGCACAAGTAGATTCTGATATTTTTCTTAAGAATTTCATTTAAGTATTACATTTCGTGACTTAGAGCAAAGGTAGGATGACAGTGAAGAGTTCATTGTAAAGACAGCCTTTCCAATAATATATTTTGTCATATTTAGAAAGAAAAATAACAGGTATTCAAAATCAGTCATTTCGCAGTGGGTGGTTAAATGTCTGTGAGGTAATCTGGGTTCATTCCAGTTCCTATAAATTATTTGGAATTCATAAAAGTACACTTGAACTACACTTGGCTTTATTAAAGCACTAGTTTATGACTCTAAGTAGTATTTACCTGAAACTATCAATACACATATTTCTCCTCCTGATACTTTAGTCTCTTGTTTTGTCTATCTGTTAAAATTCCAAGAATTTCATTACATCCATTTGTATGCCAGCAGATTACAGCTTTAATATATCATTACTGACACCAGAAAAGAGTATTTATTAAGAGCTTATTTGCATGTGCTATTCTATAGGCATCAATATTTGAGTAATCTTTTACTCAGATGATTTGTAATAGCACTTCAATTTGTCACCTTCAGGGATGCACTAAATACTAAAGAAAATTATAGAAATGAAACTTCCTACCTTCCTGTATTCCTTATTTGCTTACTTTCTCTTTCCTTTTCCCTTTGTATTCTCATTCTTTGTTAATGAACTTTTTTTAAGTGTAGCCCATATACGGAATGATCTCCCTGATTTTTTGCACTTATATTTTATCTAACTACTTGAATTAGTCTTTTGTTCACTCCAAAATTTGGTCCTGGATTCAAGAATACATTCTCTCCTTTATTTGACTACTAAGCAAAGGTTGGTTGTTGAAGTCCTTTTGCTGGAGGAAGGCAAAAATATTTGTAAGACACATTATGCCTTTCTGTTTTTTATTTAATATAGAACACCCTATTTGTGGAGTAGAGAGATCATGAGACTTAGATGGAAAATAAGGATTGCTCTCTACTGTTGCTGACTCACTACATATATGTTTCTCTTTTGACATAGTTTCTTACCTTACCTGAGCATAGATGTCATCATACCTAACAAATAAATTGTAACTTTATGGATTTGCTGTGTGAACTATGTGAAATAGTATGCCAAGAATCTAGCAGTCTTATGATATTGTACTCATACTTCACCCAACCTAGGACTCACCTGTGCTAATCTAAATCAGCCTCATTCTGGCCCTAGTTGTTTTAACTAGGGCTCTTTCTTGCTTTTCTATGACTAAGATTCCACTTTACACAGCATCCTAAATACTGAGTCTAGCTTAATTCCATCTGGTTGCCCTTCTAGTGGGCTACTATCTCTGGAACTTTTACATTTCCCCTTCTACATGAAACATCTCAGAGAATGAAAATTATCCATTCTACTTTTATTAAAGGCATCTTTAGGCTTAAAATTTATTTCTACTATAGTACATCCTGTAGGCTTGCTGCATTTTGATTGAAGTTCTAACTATTGACTACCTTTTGAATCTCTGCCTAAAATATTTTCCTGTCTGAATATTTTCCAAGTCAGTGGTTTGCAATCACTGTCTCCATTGAAAATACTTTTAAAAATTTGTTTTACATGTATGGTTGTGGACTCAATTGTGTTCCTACCAAAATTCTTATGTTAAAACCCTAACCCCCAATGTACCTTTATTTGGAGATAGGGCCTTCAAGGAGGTAATAATGAGTGAAATGTGCAATGTCTCGGGGATGGTCATGCTTGAAGCTCTGACTTGAGGGAGGAGGGAGGCATGGGCAAGATATGTAGCCTCAACATATGTACCCCCATAATATGCTGAAATTAAAAAAAAAAAGAAATACAAAGCAAATAAAAAAAAAAAACAGTTCAAGTAAGTCATAAGGGCAGGATTTTAATTCAATAGGACAGGTGTCCTTATAAGAGAAGGGAGAAGTCAACCTTCTACAAGCCAGGAAAAGAGGCTTCACCAGAAACCAAACCTGGTGGATCCTTGATCGTGGACCTATAGCCTCCATAACTGTGAGAAAATAAGACGATTGTTTAAGTCACACAGTCTGTGGTATTTTGTGATTGCAGCCCTAGCAGACTAATACATATGTAGTCCAGATTTTTGTTATTTTGATATTTTAATAAAACCCAAATATTTTTGCAGACAAATAAAACAAATAGCACTATGGTCAGATCACAATCATTGAAATAATTCATAATTATAACTGGTATTTAATGTAGTAGCAGCTGCTCAGCCTGCACTGTGATAAAGTGAAAACCCTTGACCTTGGGAAGCTTATAGCAGTTTGCTGCTCTGACCCCTTGTGCAGTCGAAAACCTGCATACAACTTTTAGCTCCTCCAAAACCTAACTAGTCATAGCCTACTGCTGACTGGAAGCCTTGCCAATAATGTATACAGTCGATTAACATGTATTTTGTATGTTATATGTATTACATGCTGTATTCTTACAATAAAGTAAGCTAGAGAAAAGAAAATATGTTATTAAGAAAATCATAAGATAGAAAAGTTATATTTACTATTCATTAAGTGGAAGTGGATCATCATTAAGGACTTCATCCTTGTCTTCATGTTGAGAAGGCTGAGGAGGTGAAGGAAGAGGAGGGGTTGGACTTGCTGTCTCGGGGTAGCAGAGGCAGAGGATGTGGAGGAGGTGGAAGGGGAGGCAGGAGAACAGGCAAACTCAGTATAATTTTTATTGAAAAAAATCTTCCTGTTGGACCTGCACAATTCAAACTTATGTGGTTCAAGGGTCAACTGTATATACATATATGTTCATGTGCATTGACACACAAACATAACTCTTGGAAAATATTTCTAACCTTGATCCCCACATGCAAACTTTGTTGTGAATAGGCAAACAAGAGTTGGAAGATGTAGGCATTCTCACCTTTTCACCAATTAATCAATCGATTCACGAAATTCATTACGTATGTACCAACTACCATGGATTAACTTGAGCTTAAATAGTTATAGTGTCTAAACTTCACTCAAAATGAATATTCTGTTAGATACATGTAGTCACCATTGTACCTAAAATCGACAGTGTTTCCTAAAACTATGGCATAGTATATGACTTTTTAGGGCATAGCCATGTATTCTTACTTTCTGTTATAGATCAGTCTGTAATACCTCTGATTATATTTAAGTGCATGCAAAAGATAAGATTATAGAAAATACTTTTTCCCTATAATTTGCATTTTTATGCAGTATGAAGAAACATTTGAGTAAATATCCTCATATCTGTTTTGAGTTGTACAATTAGATATTTTGTTTAAAATGTATTCTTATAATATTTGGACACAGCTAAACAAAAATGCTAGATAATTCTATTTTTTTTTTTTTTTTTTTTTTGAGACAGAGTCTCACTTCGTTGTCCAGGCTAGAGTGAGTGCCGTGGCGTCAGCCTAGCTCACAGCAACCTCAAACTCCTGGGCTCAAGCAATCCTGCTGCCTCAGCCTCCCAAGTAGCTGGGACTACAGGCATGTGCCACCATGCCCGGCTAATTTTTTCTATATATATTAGTTGGCCAATTGATTTCTTTCTATTTATAGTAGAGATGGGGTCTCGCTCTTGCTCAGGCTGGTCTCGAACTCCTGAGCTCTAAACGATCCGCCCACCTCGGCCTCCCAGAGAGCTAGGATTACAGGCTTGAGCCACCGCGCCCGGCCTAGATAATTCTATTTTTGCCAACATTATTTGGTAAACAATTCAGATACTTTTCTTATACAATTTACATAATAGCAGTTAATTTTTCTTCTTTATGGGTATGATCTTCACATAAAAAATAGTTTGGAAGGGATAACCAATAAAATATTTTGCAGAAAATTAGAGATTGATAAAGTGAATGATCTTATAAAAGGATATAACAATTTTGTAAATATATGTATAGTAAAATCGACACTGGCATACCTTGTTTTATTTTGCTTTGCAGATATTGCCTTTTTTTTTTTTTTTTAACAAATTGAAGGTTTGTGGCAAGTCTGAATTGAGCAAATCTGAGTGTCATTTCCCAACAGCACATATTCACTTCCTGTCTCTGTGTCACATTTTAGTGATTCTCACAGTATTTCAAAGCTTTTCATTATTTCAAAACTATTAATCTGTAATGTGGTCTGTGATCAGTGATTGTTGATGTTACTATTATAATTGTTTTAGACTGCCACAAACTGCACCCATATAAGATGGCAAACTTAATTGACAAATGTCGTGTGTCTTCTGATTGCTCTCCTGATCAGCCCATCCTTTATCTCTGTTCCTCTCCTCAGGGATCCCTATTCTCTGAGACACAAGACTATTGAAATTAGGCCAATTAAAAACCCTACAGTGGCCTCTAATTGTTCAAGTGAAAGGAAGAATTGCACATCTATCACTTTAAATTAAAAGCGGGAAATAATTAAGCTTACTGAGAAAGGCTCATTGAAAATCGAGATAGGCTAAAAGCTAGGCCTCTTGTGCCAGTTAGCCAACTTGTGCTTAGAAAGGAAAAGTTCTTGAAGAAAATTAACTCCAGTTAACACATGACTAATAAGAAAGCAATACAGCCTTACTGCTGATACGGAGAAAGTTTGAGTGGTCTGGATAGAAGATCAAACCAGCCACAATATTCCCTTAAGCCAAAGCCTAACTTAGTGAAAGACTCTAATTCTTTTCAATTCGATAAAGGCTGAGAGAGGTGAGAAAGCTTCCAAAGGAAAGTTTGAAGCTAGCAGGGGCTGGTTTATGAAGTTATGGGAAGAAGCCATCTACATAACATAAAAGTGCAAGGTGAATCAGCAAGTGCTGATATAGAAGCTGCAGCAAGTTATTCAGATCTAGCTCAGATCAGTGATGAAAGTGGCTACACCGAGCAAGAGATTTTCATATAGATGAAACAGTTTTCTTCTGGAAAGAAAATGCCACCCAGGACTTTCATAGCTAGAGAGTAGAAATCAATGTCTGGCTTCAAAGCTTCAAAGGATAGGCTGATTCTCTTGTTAGGAGCTTATGCAGCTAGTGATTTTAAATTGAAGCCAAAACTCATTTACCATTTCTAAAATTCTAGCTCCTTTATGATTTGTGTTAACTCTACTTTGCTTGGGCTATATAAATGGAACAAAGCCTGGATGACAGCACATCTGTTTACAGCATGATTTACTAAATATTTTAAGTCTACTGTCGAGACCTACTGCTCAAAAAAATTCCTTTCTGCTCACTGACAGTGCACCTAGAACTCAATAACTCAAGTCACTCAAGAACTGTGATGGAGATGTACACAGAGATTAATGTTGTTTCCATATATGGTAACACAACATCATTCTGCAGCCCATGGATCAAGAAATCATTTTGACTTTCAAGTCACATTATTTAAGAAATAGCTTTAGTAAGGCAATAGATGACATAGATAGTGATTCTTCTAATGGAACTGAGCAACATTAATTGAAAGCCTTCTTGGAGGGATTTACCATTCTAGATGCTATTAATATCATTTGTGATTCATGGGAGGAGGTCAAACTATCACCATTAACAGGAGTTTGGAAAAAGCTGATTCAAACTTCATGGATGACTTTGAAAGTGTCAGGACTTCAGTGGAGAAAGTAACTGCAGACATAGTAGAAATAGCAAGAAAACTAGAAAATAGAAGTAGAGCCTGAATAAGTGACTGCATTGTTGCAATTTCATAATGAAACTTGGATGGATGAAAAGGTGCCTTCTAGGGAAGAGCAAAGAAAGTGTTTTTACCAGAAGGAATCTACTCCTGGAGAAGATCCTATGAACATTACTGAAACGATCATAAAGTATTTAGATTACTACATAAACTTAGTTCATAAAGCAGTGGCAGGATTTCAGAGGATTGACTCCAATTTATAAAGTTCTACTGTGGGTAAAATGCTATGAAACAGCATTCCATGCAACAGAGAAATATTTCATGAAAGGAAGAGTCAACAGATGCAGCAGACTTTTTTGTTGTCTTACCTTAAAAAATTGCCCCAGCCACCCCAGCCTTCAGCAAATACCACTCTAATCAGTCAAAAAGCCATCAACATTGAGTCAAGACCTTTCACTAGCAAAAAAGATTATGATTCTCTAAAGCAGCTGTCCCCAATGATTTCGATGCCAGGGGCTGATTTAATGCAAGGACTGGGAAAGAGGGGGATGATTTGGGGATTGATTCAAGTGCATCACACTTATTGTGCAGTGAAACCTCTCTGCTAATGATAATCTGTATTTGCAGCTGCTCCCTGGCACTAGCATCACTACCTCAGCTCCAACTCAGATCATCAGGCATTAGATTCTCATAAGGAGCATGTTAAACTAGATCCTTCACATTGCAGTTTACAGTAGAGTTCCCACTCCTGTGAGAATCTAACGCTGCTGTTGATCTGACAGGAGGTGGAGCTCAGGCTGTGAAGGGAGTGATGGGGAGTGGCTTTAAATACAGATGTGAACATTAGCTTGTTGACCTGCCACTCACCTCCTGCTGTGTGGCCCAGTTCCTAAAGGCCAAGAACTGGTACCAGTTCATACATCACTAAAGGATGATTGTTAGCATTTTTTAGCAATAAAGTATATTAAGATATGTACTTTTTAAAAGACATAATGTTACCATTACTGCTCTCTCTCTCAAAATAAAATACTACAGTATGGTGTAAATATACCTTTTATATGTACTAGGAAATCAAAATGTTCATGTGGTTTACTTTATTGCAATATATGCATTATTGTTGTGGTCTAGAACTGAACCCACAATATGTCTCAAGTATGCCTGTACATTTAATCTCTCCTGCCAAAAGTTGTGGGAATTTCCAACATTGTCAGGATCATTTCAAGTGGTTTTGGGATACTTTATTGTCTTCGCAGAGAAGGAAATAGAAACTATGTTTAACTTTTAACAGATTATTTTTAGAAATAAGAGAAAAACTATACAACTTCACTGTTGACTAAGCCAGTCTTTGGTAGTGCTGGAGCCACAACTGGTTTCAGAGACACAGGTCTTAAAGCGTGCATTCCTCACAGCTCTACTTCCTCATAGTCAGGGGGCCCTGGGAAAGTCAAATTCTGCAAGCTGTTTCGCCAAATCTAAAGTGGTGATAACAATAGTGTCTACTTCACAGAAATAAGAATTAAAGAAAAACAACGTGTAAAAACCACCCAGGACAATATCTGACATTCTCATTGTCAACACTGTTGTTATGTTATTGACATTATTGCTGTTGTTGTTGCCATTATTGACAAACGCTCTATTTCAAGAAGTAATATCTGAGGTTTAAATGTCTCCTCGGATAAGCCTAGAGCTGGGATCTGATGACTCACTGATATACTCTTTCTTGTCAGACTCTGGGAGACATTTGAAAACATTATAAAAAGTAAGTTGTTCTAGGCCACTTTTTTTTTTTTCCTTTTTCAAATATTAGTAACAATGCCTATTAAGAGTAATTTCAAAGTAATATAAGTATGTTAGGGGCATATATTGTCAGCCTGGATCTGTGGCATTATGTACAACTTGATTTTCAAGGTGTTGAAACAAACTGGCAAATATCACTTAGGCCTTTCATGCCTGGTAGGCAGAATAACTACCTCAATTTTTCAAGGTGATTAAGCTGATTAAGTAAGAACACCGTGATTCTTCATTCATTCATCTTCACTTAACCAGATGGAAAGGTCTTTTCCACAGACAAATGAATCTAAGTGGTGTAACTTAATCCTCCTATTCTTTTTTTCCCCACTCTCTACACCCATCACAGCCACCACCCCTTTCAACGAAACCAATCTTTAATAGTACACTAATTCAAAGATTCTCATTTCAGAGTTGTGAGGTTCCTCTCCTCTCTTTTTAATTGAAAACATTTAACAGACTTTCTAGGAAATAAATGCTAGAGCATTAACCTCTGAATGCCATTTAATCACTCATTTTCAATCAATTCACATGTTTATTTATAAGAATTGCTATACCTGTTAAGTGCTGAATTAAAAGGATTGGAGGGGAGGAATACACTATTAGGAAATACCCAGAAAGTAGTGCTACCTGAAACATTTATGAATATCTATTGCAAACACACTTAAAATCTGGTAAATTGCATTTTAATTATTTCATAAATGTACTGAAATTAAAGAGCATTTGGAAAGCAGTCATCTAGAGTTGAGGAGGTACAGATTAATCACATGGTTACATTGAATATTCAAAAATTCAGGAATCCTTAATGGAGCAATAAAAATTTTCAAGCAACATTAGAACTTCTTGGCACATGCTCAGGGCTGCTTGCAGTGTATTTTCACACTGTGGAAATGTTTACTCTACCCAGCAGCCTATTTTCCCCAATAGAAACACAATGAAAATTCAAACACAATAAATCATTCCCCAGGTACAGAGATTCAAATGCCACAAGTGCTTTGATTCACTCTGCTTCAGGGGTGGAATTTATAAATTGAAGAATTTTTAAATTTGTTCAAACATAGCACTCTGGAAATGAGAAAAGCAAAGCCACTTGGATTCCAGGATCTTATTTGTGTGTCACTCTGCATTACCCTGGGCAGTGAGTCACTGGCATAACCTATATGATCCCAAAATGTGATGTATGTGGCAGACAATTATTTCACCTCTACAGCCAGCAGGAGGGCCTCAGAGAGACACAGGCTTGGAAAGGATCTCAGAGGTAATCCTGACTACCACCCCCTTTTTTTTATTCACTTATTTATTTATTTATTTAGAGACAGAGTCTCACCTTGTTTCCCAGGCTCGAGTGAGTGCCATGGTGTCAGTCTAGCTCACAGCAACCTCAAACTCCTGGGCTCAAGCAATCCTGCTGGGTCAGCCTCCCGAGTAGCTGGGACTACAGGCATGCGCCACCATGCCCGACTAACTTTTTTTTTTTCTATCTATCTATCTATCTATCTATCTATCTATCTATTAGTTGGTCAATTAATTTCATTCTATTTATAGTAGAGACAGGGTCTCGCTCTTGCTCAGGCTGGTTTCGAACTCCTGACCTCAAGCTATCCGCCCGTCTCGGCCTCCCAGAGTGCTAAGATTACAAGTGTGAGCCACCACACCCGGCCCACCCCATTTTAAAAATGGGAAAATGAGTCTGAAAGAAGAAGTGAATTAATTCTGATTTTCCAACAGTTAAAAAAATCAAGGAGAGTTAAAAAAAGAGAGGTTTCCTGACTTCCAGCCCAGTTTCCATTCCTCTCTACCACTGAATAAAATATATGAAGACTACTTCTTATATTAGGTTATATTATATATATTTATATATATGTATACACACACACACATATATATGAAGATTAAATTGACATAAAATAGATTAACAGGAGAAGAGCATACACATTTAATATGTTTTACATGATATTGGGAACCCTCATAAGGAAATGATAGCCCAAAGAAGCAGGTAGAGTCAGTCACTTATACACTATATTAGATAAGGAATAGTATGTTCTGAAGAAGCCTATAGAATATAGGCTAGTGCTGTTCTGACCACTTATTTGTCACTTTCAATTAATGAATCATTCATGAAGTGTGGCGGGATATGCCACTCTGAAATATACTACTTTGATTTAAGGAATACTTAGAGCTAAAGGCACTTGAAAATCAGCAGATGTAAGAAGAGCATTGCAGACTTCCTCTTTTCTTTCTGAAAACAAGAGACAAAAACTCTCATGGGGAAGATGCTCCTTGTACTAGAAAAGAAACGTTATTCAATGGGGAGTCATAGCCAAGGGAATTCCACACAAAAAGACCTTACTAAAACGACTTATCTTTTGAGTCTCCCTATATAATTCAGTTGCTTTTTCACAACTTACTAGTCTTTGTCCAATTCAGTATATAAGTGACTGACTCCAACTGCTTCTTCGGATCATCATTTCCTTATGAGGACTCCCAGTGTCCCGTGAAACATGTGAAATTCATATGCTTTTCTCCTGTTAATCTAACTTATACCTCAATTTAATCTTCAGGCCCAGCAAGGACCCTAAGAAGGGAGAAGTAGAGTTTTGAATCCCCTACATTTACATTACTTGTGTTGCATTTTCTACTTTTCTTGAATTGTTGAATCCTATAAACATTTGCCTTTTAAAGACTGTTTCACAGGATCTTTTATTTTTCTCTTTTATTGTCTTCGACTCTTTAATAAGTTGTTCAGATAAATAGGTAAAGAGCTCATGTCACTGATCAAACATTATTCATTAAAGGCTCTCTGTTTTGGAAACACAGCAATATTTAGCTTCTGTTAGGCAGGGACCAAATCTGCAGGTGGCAGATACAGGCCAGGAGGGCGGTTCCTGGAGGTGGGGAAACCGGGGAAGGGACTGCAGGAAAAGGCAGCTAACAACCACAAAGAGCAGGAACTTGAGGTTTTGAGACATACATACCTGTGGAGCTGCAACTTTGTAATAAAAACACTTGTCATTCATGTATATCAATCATCTGGTAACATCCCACACCTCCCATAAGCCCTCCCTGACACCAGACCAATAAAAGGAAACCAGCTGGGAGTCCTCAATTTCGTTTTCTTTCTCCACTCCTGGAGCCTGATCCATTCCTCTATAGAAGGTACTCTCCGCCGGGCGCGGTGGCTCACGCCTGTAATCCTAGCTCTCTGGGAGGCCGAGGTGGGCGGATCATTTGAGCTCAGGAGTTCCAGACCAGCCTGAGCAAGAGCGAGACCCCATCACTACTATAAATAGAAAGAAATTAATTGGCCAGCTAATATATATAGAAAAAATTGGCCGGGCATGGTGGCGCATGCCTGTAGTCCCAGCTACTTGGGAGGCTGAGGCAGCAGGATTGCTTGAGCCCAGGAGTTTGAGGTTGCTGTGAGCTAGGCTGACGCCACAGCACTCACTCTAGCCTGGGCAATAAAGTGAGACTCTGTCTCAAAAAAAAAAAAAAAAAAACAGAAGGTACTCTCCTTTTGTGTAGCTCCTTTCTTTTCTGCAATAAAAGATGTTTGTGTGGAATTACTTCCTGCCTTTGGTCACTCCATCAAACTGGCCCTGCTTGTGAATTTTCCAAGCAAGGAGCCAGAGAACCAGGACAGCAGTCAAGAGGCTGGACCTGATGGCTTATAAGATGTTAAAGCATTTATAGAACATGTAGTATACATACTTCACCACACTTAAAGATCTTCATGAAGGAAAAACTATTTAGAAACCAAGTCTGCAGCTTATCTTTTATTCTCATCACATGTTCTTTTTTTTTTTTGTCTTTTTTTGCAGAGCAACAGCTTTCAATGTTGATTAGGTATAATTTATCAAGTTTCCCATTTATGGATCATGTTTTTGGTGTCAAATCTAAACTTTTGGCTAACCCTAAATCCCCAAGATTTTTTTTTCTAGATATCTTACAGTTTTCATCCATGATCCATTTTGAGTGTATTTCTATATAAGGAATAAGGGTTAGGTCAAGGTTTGTTTTCTAATTCATTTAAAATCAGATATAAGGATGCTATTGATTTTTCTGTTTTGATTTTGTATACCACAATGTTTCTTTTCTTATTATTATTAGTACTAAGAATTTATCTGTAAAATCATTTGGATTTTCAACATAAATTTCACATGATATATAAAAAAAAGTAATTTAACCTCAGCCTTTTAATTCTTATCACTCTTCTGTTTTCCTGTTACATTAGCTAGACTCTTCTGTAGAATATTGAATAGGAGCAGAAATAGCAGGCAGGTTTCTTTTTTTCGTTTGTTTGACTTGAAAAATGATTCTCAATTTTTTTTTTACTAATTATAATTATGTGGGGTTCAAGGTAAAATTCTCTTTTACTAGTTTAGCATGTGTTTGTAATATTTGTTGGATTTCTTGAAAGCCTGTTCTGTACACATTGAAGTTATATTGTCTATCTCTTTAATTTGTTAGATTTTTCTGTGTTGATTCATCCTTGCCATTAAAGGAAAATTTTCGCTTGTTATTTTATATTTTCTAGTTCACTTCTGAATGATATTTTTAAAGGATTTATTAAAACTTAGTTCATCAAGGTCTGTAGGAAACTATAGGTCACACCCCTTGAAGCAAAAGCCATAAGGGAGTCTTTGACATCAGTACTGCATACAGTACGTGCTGAAAACAGCAATCGATGTAGACACAATTAACAGCAAAAGTTTGCTAGCAGAATGAAACTACACCTTGTGCCTCACACGTTCCTTCTTTCTATTATTAACCTCCGAGTAACTTCTTCCTATTTCTTTGCTCTCATCTACTCCCCTATTATTGTACTTCAAAAAATATCTGTGAAGACTTTGTTCATGTTAACTGCCTTGAGGCTGTCTCTCTGAGGTTCAGGTGGTGTGCTCCCTAGGCCCCTTGGTGAACTTCATTTGGTCTCCTTGGTCTCCAAGTAGTTATTGTCAGTAAGACAACGGTCTTTGTAGTAAGCTCTTCTAAATGTCTTTTGTATGAAAATCCTTTCTTGGCCTAATCTCTTCAAAGTATTTAGCTGTGGCAGTCATTTAGCCATGCATTTTCCCATTCTTACTTCTGGAAACTGTAGAACAACTGACAAAGTGGGGGGGAAATTCCCATAAATTACAAACATTGAGGTTAGCAAAATACTGGAATTTGCAAATATTATGCAAGTGGAGGCATATGCAAGTACCCTGGATTGAAGTCTTTTCTCTAAAATTCATGTTCACCCAGATTCCATGAATGTGATCCTATTTAGAAATTAGGGTCTTTGTAGATGCAATCAAGTTAAGAAGAGGTCATTTGGATTAGGGTGGCTCCTAGTCTAATCCACAAAGTCCTAATAGGAACAGGGAAATTTAGACACAAATACACACAGAGAAAAGACAGCCATATGGCAGTGGAGGTAGGTGGGAGTTATGCAGCCACAGCCACAGCCACAGCCACAACCAAAGATTGCCAAGAGCCACCATAAGCTAGACGAGATAAGAAAAGATCCTTCTCTAGATCCATTGAGGAAGCATGGCCATGTCAACACCTTGGTTTTGGACTTCTAGCCTTCAGAACAGTAAGAGAATAAATTTCTCTTTTTAAAGTTACCTAATTTGTAGTAATTTGTTACAGCAGCTCTAGGAAACTAATTCAGCAATTAAGACAAGCAAAACCTCTATGACAATATGACTAGGATATATGGGGAGAGCAGAAGGAGTCTAACAGAAGCAAGTCTGAGAAATCAAGAGCAAATATTCAGTTTCAGAAAAAGATGACCTCACATAACTGGGAACTCCTCATGAAGGACTGAGATCTAATGAAAAGCTATCCTATGGGCAGCAAAGAAAGAAATCAGAGCAAATGGGCTAGGGGGAATCAAAGGAGAATGATCTCAGACTTTTCTCTTTATAAAAAAGCAAGAGTTCTGTTTTATGATAGCAAGGAAAATAAATCCACAAGGGAAGTACAGAGCTACTGCTGAAAACTCTCTTGAACTTGTAGGTTCTGAGAGTATGCTTGCACAGAGGGGTGGCATTTTAAAGAAACAGTCTGTGTTAGCTCACTTTGCATTGCTACAAAGACAATAATTGAGACTGGGAAATTTATAAAGAAAAGAGGTTTATTTGGCTCCTAGTCCTGCAAGCTGTGCAAGAAGCATCTGCCAAGGGCTTCAGAGAGCTTCCAATTGAGGTAGAAAATGCAGAAAGAATAGGCATGTCACATGGTGAGAGGAGCAGCAAGAGAGAGGAGGTGGTGCCAGGCTACTTTAAACATCTGGCTCTCAAATGAACTAACAAAATGAGAGAACTCAAGAACTCATTCATTATCTCAGGGAGGGCACTAAGCCACTCCCTGTGATGAAGTATCCACTCCCTAGATCTAAACACCTCCCACCAGGCCTCAACTCCAACCCTAGGGTCAAATTTCAGCATGAGATTTGGAGAAGACAAATCCAAAGCATTTCACTTACAGTCAATCAGAGTAGCACCAAAAGATAAAGCCATAAGCAAAAAAACATGGAAATTTTTGTCTATTCTAAGGAATTTTCTTTCCAATAGCTGGTATGGGAAAATCCAACTTATACAAAATGAATATACACAGTGAAAAGAAATATTCAAAATTACAAATGGAATCTATAAAAATGAAAATAAAACATGTGGGAAGAACAGCACTAATTCATTGCTGACTAAAAAAAAAAAAAATCTTACCAGAAAAATGTTTCTACAGAACATTTGAAATTATGAACTTAATGTTTAATCATGAATTATAAATGAAGTACATAGAGCTATGAAGGAAAACAGACAGGAGGACAACAGTAGTTATTTCCAGAGATGAGGAGAGGACAAGAAACTGGTAGAAATCAGCAAATATAGGAGAACAAATTCCAAAGAGTCAATGAAATAAAGACATAAGAGGAAACACAGAGGATATAAATGTAAAAATTAAACAAATGAAGCAGAAAGAAATGCATAAAAATAGTAGAGAGAAAATATAAGAGGATAGGCAAAGAAAATCTAACCTAATCATAATTTAAATATCTGGAAAGAACATTAGAACAATAGAAAAATGTATATAAAAATAAGTTCAAGAAATTTAATACAAGAATAAAGGTTGCTTTAATGTCTTAAAATCAATTAATACAATACACCATAATAACAGAATAAAGGAAAGAATCTACATGATCTTCTCAATAGATTCAGAAGTATCATCTGAAAAACATCTGACATTCTTTCCTGATAGAAATAGCCAACAACTAGGAATAGAAGAGAACGTTTCCAACCTAATAAAGAGCATCTACAGAAAACTCACAGCTTACATTATACTTAGTGATAAAAGACTGAATATCATATCCCTAAAATCAAGGACAAGATAGGGATATTCACATTCTCCACTTCTATTCAATTTTTTACTGGAGCTTTAAATAGAACAATTAGGCAAAAACTAGAAATGAAAGACAGCCAGATTGTAAAAGAAGAAATAAAACTAGCTCTATTTTTAGATAGTATGTTTGCATACAAAATTCCATTAGAACTAATCCATGAGTTCAGCAAGGTTGTAGGATACAAGATCAATATACAAAAATCAACTGTATTTATATACATTAGCAATGAACAATCCAAAAATAAAATTAAGAAAACAATTCCATTCACACTATCATAAAAATACACAGAAATAAATATAACAAAATAAGTACAAATATTTCTGGAAGAAATGAGAGAAGATCTAAATTCATAGAAAGACATTACCATGGATTGGATATCTGAATATTGTTAAGATGGCAATCTCTACAAATTGATCAACAAATTCAACACAATCCCTATCAGAAACTCAGTTGTCTTTTGTTTGAAAACTAACAACCAGATCCTAAAGGTCATCTGGAAATACAAGGGACCCAGAACATCAAAAACAATCTTAAAAAAATCAAAATTGGTGGACTTCCAGATCTCAAAGCTAGGCTATCGAAATTAAGACAGTGTGGCGCTGGCATAAGGATAGACATAGAAATTAATGAGAATAGAATTTATACTCAATATATAAGCACTAACATTTTATGGCCAATTTATTTTTTAATAGAGGGGCCAAGATAATTCAAAGTGAAAAGAAGAGCCTTTTCAATAAATAGTACTGGAATGATTGGATAATATATGTGCAAAAGAATGAAGTTGATTTCAGTTCTAAGTGGGAATGCTTTCAGTTTTTCCCCATTCAGTATGATGTTGGCTATGGGTCTGTCATATATGGCTTGTATCATTTTTAGGTATGTCCCTTCTATGCCTATTTTATTGAGTGTTCATATCATGAAAGGGTGTTGAATTTTGTCAAAAGCTTTTTCTGCATCTATTGAAAGAATCATGTGGTCTTTGTTTTTACTTCTGTTTATGTGGTGAATTGCATTTATAGATTTACGTATGTTGAACCATCCCTGCATCCCTGGGATGAAGCCCACTTGGTCGTGATGGATTACTTTTTTGATAAGCGTCTGGATTCGGTTAGCTAAGATTTTGTTGAAAATTTTTGCATCTATATTCATTAGGGATATTGGTCTGTAGTTTTCTTTTTTTGTTGCATCCTTTCCAGGTTTTGGTATCAGAGTAATATTTGCCTCATAAAAGGTGTCGGGGAGGCTTCAGTTCTTCTCGATGTTGTGGAATAGTTTCTGCAAGATAGGTACTAGTTCTTCTTTGTAAGCCTAGGCAAAGAGTTTATGAAGAAGTCCCCAAAGGCAATCACAGCAGCAACAAAAATAAATAAATGGGACATGATCAAACTAAAAAGCTTCTGTACAGCCAAAGAAACAGTCATGAGAGTAAACAGACAACCTACAGAGTGG
>VSMD01040048.1:0-15867 GCA_008750895.1 Mirza zaza
GCAGGGCCCGGCCGGCCGGCTGGCTCTCCAGGGAGCGCCAGCCATTGGGGCTCAGGGCGGCTGGGGAAGCTTCCCCCAGGTGAGGCCAATGTGCAGGCAGTGTGAGCACGCCGGGCCTTTAAAAGGAAAAGCAAGCAGGGGGGTGAGGTGCGTGGTCTGTCTGCTCCCGGCGTTGCAGGAGGAACAGCAGGTGCGTCAGGGCGGGGAGGGGCGGGAGCAGCTGGCTCTCCCCCAGTTCCCCCTGCTTTCCGATATGCTCCCCTGTGTACCTCTGGGGTGGGCTGGGGCTTTAATTAGAGCAGTGGTGCTGTTGGGGCGTCCCGGCCAGGGGGGTCAGAACCCCAGGAGTCCCCGAGTCCCCGTGTCTGGGGAGGGAGGCAGGCAGGCAGGCGCTGAGCGTTTGCATTTCCCACAAGTTCCCAGGGCGAGCGGATGCTGCCTGCCGCCCGCCCGGGGACCCCACGCTGGGGACCCCACGCCGCGGACCCGTGATTGGAGGCGCTCTCGGCACCCCCAGGGAGCGCTGTCTGTCTGTCTGTCAGCCAGCTCTGGCTGCCGCTGCAGTGAAGCCCGGCGGCCCAAGCACGCCCCTCCCAGGGCGGGGTGGGCCCCCAAGGGCCAAAGAGAACGGGTCGGGCCGGGGGTCTCCCTGGGCCGGGGGTCTCCTTGGGCCGGGGGTCTCCCTGGGGCGCCGCGGCCAGCGCCTGGCTCAGGCGGGTGGGGGCTCGACACCGAGCTTCTCGGGGGTCCGGGATCTGCGAGGTGCCGGGAGCCCCTCGCCGGTCTGTTGGTGAGCGGGCAGAGATGCCCACGGCAACCGCAAGAAAACCTGTTCCTCCTCCTCCTCCGAGCCCATTTGACTTAGACCACGTGGTGCACGACTCGTTTCCTCAGTTTCCCTTTTCGCCTCCACCCACCTGAAAAGCTGCCTGATCTTGCAATGGGTGGAGGAGGCTTTGCGCAGAGGGGCAGGTGCCTGTCCTGTGGTGACGCTGGTGGGAGGGTCGTCCTGGCGGCACTCCGGTGTCCCTGGCAGCTGTCACTGCCGGTGCTGTCCTTTCCCTCTCTCTGTCTCTCTCTGTCCCTTTCCTCTCTCAGTCTCTTTGTCCCCTCCCTCTGTCTGTCCCTGTCTCTTTGCCCCAATCCCCACTGCCCTCGCCGTCTCTCTGGAGGGTCAGTCCTTCCACAGGTGTGACACAGTCTGGAAACTGCCTCTGTGCACAGCTCCCAGGCCGTGGCTGTGCTCTGCACCTTGCTGTTCCCGCTCTTCTCTCGGGGCCTGCGATGTCCTGTGTGTGTTTCTGGTTAGTTACTCCCAACTGCTACAGCCTCCCCCAGAGCTTATCACCCACGTTTGTGCACCTGTCCCCCAGCCAGGGCGTCCCAAGCTCTGCTGCACAAGCGATGCTGCAGGAAAGTCCTTGCCCACGTCCAGGTGTGGCACTTGTCTAGGTGTGGCGTGTGTCCAGGTGTGGCACTCGTCCAGGTGTGGTACTCGTCCAGGTGTGACACTCGACCAGGTGTGGTACTCGTCCAGGTGTGGCACTCGTCCAGGTGTGGCGTGTGTCCAGGTGTGGCACTCGTCCAGGTGTGGTACTCGTCCAGGTGTGGCACTCGTCCAGGTGTGGCACTCGTCCAGGTGTGGCGTGTGTCCAGGTGTGGCACTCGTCCAGGTGTGGTACTCGTCCAGGTTGGCTCCTGTCCAGGTGTGGAGTGTGTCCAGGTGTGGCTCTCGTGCAGGTGTGGCATGTGTCCAGGTGTGGCTCTTGTGCAGGTGTGGCATGTGTCCAGGTGTGGTCCTGTGTGAGCACCGTTTGGGGACACATCTCAGAAGTGCACTGTGGGGCCACAGGGGACGTGTCCACTTCATTCCAGCGGGTCCTTCCCGTTTGCTCTCCGGGATCCTGCTTCCCCTGTGCCTGGCCCTGCCCGGCGTCCCTGCGTCGGCCCCGCTCTGTCCGGCCCCGCAGACCACGCCTGTCCCTCCACGGCTCCCCGAAGGCAGCTGGGAATGAGCTGAAAAGACCTTACGGCTCCAAACCCGGCAGAGTGCGGGAGTCTGGGGTGGGGTGGCTCCCGGGTGACAGGGCTGGGCAGAGGGGACGGGAGGCACGTTTGGAGTCACCCAGGTGTGGGGGCCTCGGGGCTCCGTGCCTGCCCTGTGTGTGGGGACCTGCCTGGGTCTTCGCCTTTGAGACGCGGCCGACACCCCGCCCAGAGGCAGTTCTGGGGGCAGCTGGGGGCCAATCCGCCCAATCTCACAGTGACGGAGACTCAGCTCTACCCCTTGACTTCTGAAGGTCTATTTTTTTTTTTTTTTAAGACAGAGTCTCACTCTGTCACCCGGGCTAGAGTGCCGTGGCGTCAGCCTCGCTCACAGCAACCTCCAACTCCTGGGCTCAAGCCATCCTCCTGCCTCAGCCTCCCGAGTAGCTGGGACTACAGGCATGCGCCACCACGCCCGGCTCATTTTTTCTATATATATTTTTAGTTGTCTAGCTAATTTATTTCTATTTTTAAAGTAGAGACGGGGTCTTGCTGTTGCTCAGGCTGGTCTCAAACTCCTGAACTCGAGCGATCCTCCCACCTCGGCCTCCCAGAGTGCTGGGATGACAGGCGTGAGCCGCCACGCCCAGCCACGAAGGTCTGTTTTTAATCACCAAGCAACACTGAAGAAACTTGAAGAAGAAAATATTTCTCATGAACCTTGAAACCTGCACCCTGCACCCAGGCCACCCGCTGTGGGGGCGTCTGTCCCTGGAGGAACACAGCCGTGTGCCGCATGACCGCGTCCTGTTGGTGACAGGCCAAGTGTACGATGGTGGTCCCATAAAATTGTGACAGGAGCTGAAAAATTCCTACCCCCCTGGTGAAGTCATAGCTGCCTCACCGCTGTGGCAGGAGGCCTCGCTCACGTTTGCGGGGAGGCCGGTGTGGACAGACTTGCTGCACCGCCAGTCCTGCACATGCAGGTGTGTACGTGCATAGCACGTGCTGCTGATAGGCAGTGGTTATCAGTACATGCCAGCTTTATGTACTTACTATATCATTGTTTTAGAGCGTACCCCTACTCATATATACAAAATGTTAATGGTGGCCGGGCGCAGTGACTCACGCCTGTCATCTTAGCACTCTGGGAGGCCGAGGCGGGCGGATTGCTGGAGGTCAGGAGTTCAAAACCAGCCTGAGCAAGAGCAAGACCCCGTCTCTACTATAAATAGAAAGAAGTTTATTGGCAACTAAAAATATATAAAAAATGAGCCAGGCACGGTGGCGCATGCCTGAAGTCCCAGCTACTCGGGAGACTGAGGCAGGAGGATCACTTGAGCCCAGGAGTTTGAGGTTGCTGTGATGGAGGCTGACGCCACGGCACTCACTCTAGCCCGGGCAACACAGCGAGACTCTGTCTCAAAAATAAATAAGTGTAGAACAGCCTCAGGCGCTTCAGAAGGTCTCCAGACCTCTCGTAGCTGATGCCATGCGTGTCGCTGCCCCTGAAGGCCTTGGTGGGCGTGCGCTCGGCTGTGCCGTGCAGTGCGTGTGCGTTAGTGCGTGCTCTGACGTGCGCACGGCGGTGAAATGACCCAGCATCGGATTTCCCAGGACGTGTCCCCGTCTCCAGAGCTGGGTGACCGTAGTTGTCTCTGAACAGGCCGGTGACACGGAGCCGGACCTGGAGTGGGGGTTGCTGGGCGGGGCCGGGCCGCGAGCCGGGTTCAGTCTGCCGCGACGCTGCTGGACTGTCCGGGACCGGGGCCGCCGGTGCGTCTGGGCCTTGAGAGGCGGGGCGGGCTGCTCTCGCTGCTCACATGTGTGTGCGTGTTGGGGGGCGGCGTCCCCCCCGGGGACTGGGGCTGCGGGGAGCCGCGTGTGCGGGCGATCCCAGCACGGGGCCGGCGCAGAGGCCGCCTCACGGCACCCGTCCGCAGTGGCCTCGATCGCCGAGCTGTCTGGGCGGCCGGCGTGCAGTAGGTGCTCAGCAAACGCTCCTGGGGAGGCGGATATAGGAAGCGCAAGGACGCAGGGCGGGCGCCCTCGAGGGCCTGGCTGCTGGCGTGTGCGCCGTTCTTCCTGCACGCTCGCTGCATGTGTGTGCGGCTGTCTGTGGCCGGGACGCGCCGGAGGCGGTGCCCGTGGCTCCTTTGTCTCCGCACGTCCGTGACAGAGGCGGCGCCCTCGGTCGCTCGTTCAGCAGGCGTGTAAGCACCTGCTACATACCGAGGCCGTGTTAGGTGCTGGGCACACGGCAGCGGATGAGATAGGCGAGGTCCCTGCTCCCGTGGAGGCAGCACATGTGTGTGTATGTGTGCGGGCATGTGTATGCATATGTGCATGTGTGTGGGCATGTGTGTATGCATGTGTGTGATGTATGTGTGTATGTGTTTGTGCATGTGTGTATGCATATCTATGCAGTGGATGTGTATATGCGTGTGTGCATTCATGTATGTGTGAAGCGCATGTGTGCATGTGTCTATGCATATGTGTGCGTGCATGTGTGCATGCATATGTGCATGTGCGTATGTGTGCAGTGCATGTGTGTATGTGTGCACGTGCCTGCATGTGTGTATGCAGGTGTACATAGGTGTGCATGTGTGCATGCATGTGCGCATGTGTATGCGTGCCTCTGTGTATGTATGTGTGTGTACATGTGTGTGCATGTGCACGTGTGTATGTGTGTGTGTGTGGGGGCAGCAGCAGGTGCATGCATCGCTGGCCCACCTGTCTGCGCCATGCAGACGGCTCCAACAGCGGAGGTGAGAGACCGTGGCGGGATGATCTGGGAAGGCCTCAGGGAGGAGGTGACGGTCTGGCTGAGAAGCATGACACGGACCCAGCGGGGCACACCCCCGGCGGCAGACAGCCCACAGGCCCCGAGGGCGGCAGGCAGGAAGGAAGCGTGCGAGTTGCCGTCAGGGCCTCGGTTCCCGCGGACGTTCCCACAGACAGAGCTCCTGGGCGTGTTTGGAGCGGCAGGCCCTGGGGCCGAGTCCCCCCCCCACCTGGGTGTCGGCCGGGAGCCCCCAGGGCACCTGCAGACCCGTGGGGGGTCGCGACTGTCTCCTCTCCGGGGAGTGGGCGGTGGGTGTCCGTTTGGGTGCAGAAGTCCCCCCACTTCTCCTGCCTCCCCCGCCCGCCCGCCACGAAAGGGGGCCCTGCCTGTCCTGCCCGTGGGCACGCGTCGGCCGTGGCCCGTGGCCCTGCCCGCGCCCGCAGGCCTGGCGTGGGACTCTGGTGGGATTCCCGCCCCCGCAGGTCTAGTGCGGCGTGCGCCCGCGGTGGTTGTGTTTAGGGCCGGCCGCTGGATTCCCTGAGGGTGATAGTGACGGTTACCGTCGACTACGGTTTCCGAGACCGAGAAACACGTGGCCGCCGTTCGGCTGTGTTGCCCGGACGGAGAGCCGGGCGGAAGGAAGGGTGGCCGCGGGCCGGCTCAGCTCTGACCCCCTCCGCCCCGCAGGGAGCCCCGGGGCGCCGGGAAGCTGCGAGCAGACGGGGAAGAGGCCCGGCCTTTAGAGAGCTGGGTGCTCAGGGGCCGAGGGTTGTTTCTTTTTTATTTTTAAATTTTTTTTGAGGCAGAGTCTCACTCTGTTGCCCGGGCTAGAGTGAGTGCCGTGGCGTCAGCCTAGCTCACAGCAACCTCAAACTCCTGGGCTCAAGTGATCCTTCTGCCTCAGCATCCTGAGTAGCTGGGACTACAGGCATGCGCCACCATGCCCGGCTCATTTTTAATATATAAAAATTGTCAACGGAAAAAAGCCAAACTCTGTAAAATAATTTTAAAGAGATTTATTCTGAGCCAAATTGGAGGACCATGACCCGGAGCCGCTGCCAAGAGGCCTTGGGCAAGTGGGCTCGCCGTGGCTGGGTCACAGCTCAGTTTTATACTCAGTTTTCAGAGAGACAGGGGTTACAGGCAAAGTCACACATCAATACATGAGAGGCACACATTGGTTTGGCCCAAAAAGGTGGGACATCTCCAAGCAGGGGGCACTTACAGGTTATAGGTGGGTTTAAAGAGTCTTTGGCTGGCAATTGGCTGAGAGAGTTAGACTTCATCTAGACGACCAGAGAGGATATGCTTGCTTTAAGATAAGGGTGTGAGCACTCTGGGAGGTCCAGACAGGAGGACGTTTTAAATTTACAATAGGCGCCTGCTAGGATGCTTTAAGATGCTTTAAATTTATGATAGGCATCTGCTAGGATGCTGGAGTTAAGACTGGGCCTTCTTATCTTTTAGGTGATGTTAGTGCCATGCCAGAATGAGGTTGGCGCTTAGTGGGAATTTACCGATTGTCAGCCTGACCCAGCTGGCCTCCTTAGGAAGGCGTTTTTAGCAAAAGAAAAAGATCAGAGTTTAGTCCTCAGTATATATATTCAGTTGTGCAGGTAATCTCTTTCTATTTTTTGGTAGAGACGGGGTCTCGCTCTTGCTCGGGCTGGTCTGGAACTCCTGCTCTTGAGCGATCCTCCCGCCTCGGCCTCCCGGAGTGCTGGGATGACAGGCGTGCCGGCCGGGTAATTGTCTCTTGGAGAGAAGCTGAGTGGATGGACGGGCACGCGGGCCCTGGAATGAGCCGGCGCCCTGGTCAGCCCCGGGCGGGACGGTCCCCTTCCCCAGCTCCAGCCCCTGGGCAGGGCTCCCTCGCCCCAGCCCCGCACTGGTTTCTCTGATCGTGAGAATTAAATAAAGAAACTTGCATAAACAGCCTTTGCAGCTCAAATTGCGGCAGCTCCATCTGCTGCCGGCCGCCCCCCGGAGGCCACCCCCGCTGCTTCTGCGCCCGTCGCGGGCCGCGTGTGCTGGCATGGCGCTCCCACACCCGTCCCGCAGGCGGACGATGGGCTTGAGAGCTGGCGGCTTCTCCGGGACCAGGCCGCCCGAGGGTCGGGCAGCGTTCCAGCCGGGTCTGCCTGACCGGGGAGCCGGCGGCAGGCGGCGCCGCCTGGATCCCCGCACCCCAGACGAGCCGCCCCCGCCCGGATCCCGCGGGGCTTTGGAGAAAGGCCTGGCCCGGCGCCCGGGCCTCTGGGAGCTGGGCCGGGAGGGTGCAGGCCGGGCTGTTCAAGCAGCGTCAGCGAGCATGCGTCGCGCACCTCCCGGCTCGCCTGCCTGCCGGGTTTGTGGCAGCGACAGGGTACGAATGCGGCAGGCGGCTACCCTCCCCTGTTGCGCAGGCAAAGCGAGGAACAGAGGGGTTGAGCAGTCGGCCTGACATCACACAGCTAGAAAGCAGCAAACCCGGGATTTGAACCCGGGTGGCTGAACCCCGAGTTTGGGGACCTTATGCATTATTGCGCCGTCGTGCCAGCTCTCCGGTGGGCGTCCCACACTCGGGGGAACCCACAGCCGTGAAACCAACCGAGGGAACTCTCTGGAAGCCGGGCTGGAAGACGGAAGGGCCCCCTGATGTCAGATCACTTCTGGATTTAAAAACTGCCATTCGGGGCGGGGCGCGGTGGCTCGCACCTGTCATCCCAGCACTCTGGGAGGCCGAGGCGGGCGGATCGCTCGAGGTCAGGAGTTCGAAACCAGCCTGAGCAAGAGCGAGACCCCCGTCTCTACTATAAATAGAAAGAAGTGAATTGGCCAACTAAAAACATATAGAAACAATGAGCCGGGCGTGGTGGCGCATGCCTGTAGTCCCAGCTACTCGGGAGGCTGAGGCGGGAGGATCACTTGAGCCCAGGAGTTGGAGGTTGCTGTGAGCTGGGCTAATGCCAGGGCACTCACTCAAAAAACAAACAAACGAAAAACTCAAAAAAACTGCCATTTGGGGGCCTTTGACTCTTATTTGCTAAGCAAGAGGTCGGAGCCCAGCCCTGGTTGCTGGGGCGGCGGGTGGGTGCCCTGCCCCCCTCCCGCCTTTGTCCTGGTGCCAGCGGACAGCAGTTGGCTGCAGGGTGACCCCCTCCCCCGCCCAGACACTTTACGGCAGCAGCGAAGGCTTAACCAGGAGGAGGGAGCTCCGGGCGTTGCGGGCACAGAAAGGGGGACGCTCCAGGGCACTTTGCTGGCGCCGGGAAGTGGCAGGAAGGAGCTGGGCTCGCCCCATGGCGTGCCAGGCGCGCAGGGCTCCTCGGGCCAGTTCCCTCCTCGCCCCCCCCCCCCATGGTTGAGCTCCCTGACGGACGCTGCTTTCCGTCTTCTCCCCGGGAACCTCCGTTTCAAAACAAACCCAGCACCGCGGTGGGAGGCGGCTCATTGCAGAAGGCCGATGAGTGGAGGTGGCAGCCGTTGCGTCACGTGAGGCCAAAGCACCTGGGATCCGATTATGGATGCGCCGGCTGGAGCCCGGCCAGCCCTGAGACCCCGCCAGGCCAGCGAGGGTGGCTGGGCGGGGGCGGGGCAAGCGGTGGCAACTGGAATGTCCCTGCCAAGCTTTTAAAAAACAATGACCTTTTAAAGACACAGTGCTTTTCCTGCTGGAATTTGTTTTTTGTTTTTTTTTTTTTTCTTTTTTGAGACAGAGTCTCGCTCTGTTGCCCAGGCTAGAGTGAGTGCCGTGGCGTCAGCCTCGCTCACAGCAACCTCAGACTCCTGGGCTCAAGTGATCCTCCTGCCTCAGCCTCCCAAGTAGCTGGGACTACAGGCATGTGCCGCCACGCCTGGCTAATTTTTTCTGTTTTTAGTAGAGATGGGGTCTTGTTCTTGCTCAGGCTGGCCTTGAACTCCTGACCTCAAGTGATCCACCTGCCTTGGCCTCCCAAGAGCTGGCAGGATGGGTTTGAGCCTCCATGCCAGGCACTGATATATATATATATATATTTGTGCGTGTGTGTGTGCAGACACACTCAGAAGCTATCTTAAAAAATGGATTCAGAGCCAGCCCTCTGTGTTTGCCTTCTGATTTCATTCATTCATTCATTCCTCCCTCCAATCAGTCGCATTGTTGCCCGGCCAGGGCGTGCGGGAACGTGGAGTCGGGCCGCGTGGAGTTGGCAGGCGAGCAGGGAGACAGCGTGTTCTGAGGGGTGACGGAGCAGAAATGTGGGGCCCACGCTAGGGCCACAGGAGGAGCTGTCTGTGTCCGTGGCTCACGCGTGTGCGTGCGTGTGTGTTCTAGCCCACACACCCCGCCTGTGCCATTCCATCCCATTCCATATTTTGTTTTTACGAGCCATGTTAACACCTACCAAATCGACTCCACAGTCCGGTGGGTCGAGACCTGCGGTTTGGACGACGCTTCCTAGAATCCCGTCCAGCCCCCTGCGGAAGGAAGGTTGGGGGGTCAAGGTGGGTCGGGTGTCGGGGGTCCCGGGAGTGGGGGGAGGGGCGCCCCGTCTCGGCTGGAGGCCGACCTGGCGGGTCTGGGTGAGATTTCTGTCTGTGAATCGGGGCAGGCAGCCTTCAATGGTTTTTTAATTAAAATTGAATAAATAAAAAAAGAGAACAAAGGACTCATCAAACCAGCCTCCATTCCCGGCTGCTCAGCGCCAGGCGATTAAGACGCTTTGTCGTAAACAGGACGTTGGGGGAGGGCGGGGGCGGGGCGGGCGCGGCCGGGAGGGGGAGGGGCGGGGGAGATGAGCTCGGCTGGGGATCCTGGCTGTGGTGCCCCCGGGGAGGTCGGGGGTCACGTCCCACCTGTGGGGACGCCCCTCCGCCTCCCACCTCTGCCCCCCCACACTTCCCACCCTGAGCGCCTGTTCTCTCCTCCTCGGACCTTGGGGACATGGAGGTGTCATCGCAGAGGCAGGACTGAGACCCCGGCCTCCCGCCCCCCCAGCCTGCGACCCCGCCCCAGGCCACCACTCTCGGCAGCCTCGGCCAGACCTCGGCGCAGAGGCCTCCTGGGCCCTCCCTACCTCTGTCCCGTTTCCAGAGAGACTCTCCCTTTTCACAGTGGCAGCACCCGGGCTCCTGCCCCAGACCCCCCCCTCCCAGGTCCCGGCAGGTGTCCACACACCTGGCAGGTGTCCACACACCCGAGAGGCCCAGCTTGGCCACCTGCCACCTCCCGGACGCAGCTGCGACCGCCGGGGGCCACGGCGGGGCGGGGAGGGCACCGTCCACGCCACCAGGCGCCTCTGAGACAGAGTCTCCCTCTGTTGCCCAGGCTAGAGTGAGTGCCGTGGCGCCAGCCTAGCTCACAGCAACCTCAGACTCCTGGGCTCAAGTGAGCCTCCTGCCTCAGCCTCTCGAGTAGCTGGGACTACAGGCATGCGCCACCATGCCCGGCTCATTTTTTCTTTATATTTTTAGTTGGGCAATTAATTTCTTTCTGTTTTCTTAGTTAGAGACCGGGTCTCGCTCTTGCTCAGGCTGGTCTTGAACTCCTGGGCTCAAGCAACCCTCCTGCCTCAGCCTCCCGAGTAGCTGGGACTACAGGCATGCGCCACCATGCCCGGCTCATTTTTTCTGTATATATTAGTTGTCTGGCTAATTTCTTTCTATTTATAGTAGAGACGTGGTCTCGCTCTTGCTCAGGCTGGTTTCGAACTCCTGACCTTGAGCGATCCGCCCGCCTCGGCCTCCCAGAGTGCTGGGATGACAGGCGTGAGCCACCGCGCCCGGCCATGTGCTTCTCCTTGGCGTTCGGAGCTTCCGTTGGAAGCGTGTGGTCTGCGGGCTCGTCGCCGGCTCAGAAGATTCCGCCGCGGTTGTCCGGTCTCAGTTATGTCAGTCTGGACTGCCGACGAGGGGCAAGGGACGGAAAACCCTTCCCAGGCTGGAACAGACCCGAAGGGAACGTGCGGCTGGAGGAGGAAGCACCTCCAGGGAGGGTGGACGTCAGGCGAGGCTTGATTCAGGTCTCCCACGATCCTGCTGAGACTCCAAGTCCGTCTTTTCCTCTCCCGAGTCTGATGGGGGGGCGGGGGGGGGGCCGGCAGCTTGCCTCGTGGTGGCAAAAAGGCTGCCAGGACCCACTGGAACCACGTTCCCTCAGGCTCTCAGGCGGCAGGAACGAGCACAGGTGGAATTCCGACAGAGCCCCCCGGGATTCCACCGCCCAGGCCCTGGGGCCTGTGAGCGGCCACGGTTCCCTCCAGGGCTACGTCACCCTGAGATACAGGGGAGGACCCCGGGGAGGCTGGTGTCACCCCGAGAGCCTGTGCACCCCGAACTTCCTCCCACAGGCGGCAGGAGGGGGCAGCGGGGAGATTGGATTCTCGGCCGCTGACCTTGGAGAGGGAAGGGACCTCGTGAGAAGCCGCCTCCAGCTGACAGGCCGAGCCTGTCCGGGGCCTCGAGCTCACAGGCGGGCGCGGTTGTAGCCGCCCCCTGCTGTCACATGTCACCAAGCCAAGGAGACCGTCGCAGCTTCCTCTCCCGGTTCTCCGCCGGGGCGGGGCTCACGCCGTCAGGCTGCGTTGGTTTGTCCTTCTGCTCGTCTTGGGTCGGGTCGCACCTGAGGCTCAGCCGGAGGTGCCGGCGGGGGGTCCCCTCACCCGGCCGCGCCGCACGGGCGGACGCAGGAGCCTCCCCCATCTCGGGCCCGGCGGGGACGTGTGCCGGGTCCCGTGGGAGGGAGGGGGAGGTGGTCAGCTCGGGGGACAGCCCGCCCCGCCCGCCCTGTCGGCCCCCGCTCTGCAGACGGGCGCCTTCGTGTTCAGGCCTTTCCCCTCTCGCCTGCTGTCGTGGTCTGCGCTGTTTTCCTCACTTTAAGAAGGCGAGGAGAGGCCGGGCGCGGTGGCTCTCGCCTGTCCTCCCAGCACCCTGGGAGGCCGAGGCGGGAGGATCCCTCAAGGTCAGGAGTTCCAGACCAGCCTGAGCAAGAGCGAGACCCCGTCTCTACTAAAACAGAAAGAAATTAATTGACCAACGAAAAATATATATACAAAAAATTAGCCAGGCATGGTGGCGCATGCCTGTAGTCCCAGCTACTTGGGAGGCTGAGGCAGGAGGATCGCTTGAGCCCAGGAGTTTGAGGTTGCTGTGAGCGAGGCTGACCCCACGGCACTCACTCTAGCCTGGGCGACAGAGGGAGACTCTGTCTCAAAAAGAAAAAAAAAAAACAAAGGCAGGAGAGGATTAAATGACAAGAAGATGCAGGTCCCTCTCCCTGGCGACGCCGGCTGGAAGGCTGTGTTTAATCTCGGCAACGCTGGGGTTACAGCGGCTCTTCCCGACCGGCGTGTGTGTGTGTGTGTGCGTGTGTGCGCGTGTGTGTGTGCGTGTCGCCGCCGGCAAAGGGGCTGGTGCGTGTCACCGCGGTGTTTCGTCCTGGGCCTCCCTCCCTCCTTGCTCCTCCCCGGCGCGCCCGGCCCTCCTGCCCGCCCTGGCAGCTCGCGCGCGGCCCTTCCTCCTCGGCGTCACGTCTCGCGGCCGTCTGCTCCCGGCCCCTGGGCGCTGGCAGCCGGGCCTGGCTCCTGCTGGCGCGGGCACCGGGTGCTAAACGCCCTGGCCGCGGGCGCCGGGGCCAGGGCCAGCCAGGCTGTGCCGGGCGGCTGCTCCCTCAGCCCAGCGGGGAGTGGAGTCTGCTGCCCCGCTCCCGGCCGGGCGGCCTCCTGGTGCGCAGAGCAGCAGGACGGCGCCTGTCGGCCGGCCGGGTTTGAGTTTCAGTCTGGTGTGGGAGGACTCGGGGCAGGCGGTCGTCTCAGAGCCCCTGTCCGGGCCTCGCCTCGGGGCTCCCGTCTGGGCCTCCCGCCGCTCCTGCCTTCGCTGGAGGCATCATGTGACCTGGCAGCCCAGCCAGGGGCGCAGAGTGTGAGTGTCGCTCTTTGCGGGTGAGGATGATGAGGCCGTGGAGAAGTTTCTCAATGAGGCGTCTCCCCACGTGACGCGAAGACCAGTGGGGGGGTCCCGGGAGAGAGAGGCCGGACTCAGCAAGGGGAGACTTCACTGGGGGCCGTCCCTGCAGGGGACTCGGGGCGTGCTCTGGCGGCCACCAGGCCTTTTCTGTCTTCGATGAGAACACTCATCGGGCCGGGCGAGGTGGCTCACGCCTGTCATCCCAGCACCCTGGGAGGCCGAGGCGGGAGGATCGCTCGAGGTCAGGAGTTCGAGACCAGCCTGAGCAAGAGCGAGACCCCCGTCTCTACTAAAAATAAATAGAAAGAAATTAATTGGCCAACTAATATATAGAGAAAAAATTAGCTGGGGATGGTGGCACATGCCTGTAGTCCCAGCTACTCGGGAGGCTGAGGCAGCAGGATTGCTTGAGCCCAGGAGGTGGAGGTTGCTGTGAGCTAGGCTGACGCCACGGCACTCACTCTAGCCTGGGCAGCAGAGTGAGACTCTGTCTCAAAAAAAAAAGAGAGGCCTCATTGGATTTGGGGGTCCTGCATCCCGAGCCACTGTGACCTCATCTCTCTCTTCACCCCAGGAACCTCTGTAAGGGCCCTACTTCCAAATGGGGCCTGTGCCTCTTGGAGCCTCTTAACACCTGCTAAGGCTGAATTAAGCAAGCGGAATGCATGTCTGAAATAATTGTGCCAATCGGTAGGCCCAGCAATTTCTGTAAAAAAAAAAAAATAGATTCACTTGTACACATTTTGGCGAGAAGTGTCTTGTCTGCAGCGAGCGACACCTACGTTTGAGGTAGATACTCGGGCGTGACCGCGCGTGTTCCGGCCGTCGGATTCCTGCCGCACGGGGTCCCGCGCGCTTGCGCCGGGCTTTGGCGCACGGGGCGTTCGCGAATTACCTTCCGGAGCAAGAGAAGGTCCTGGAAGCAGGGCCCGGGCGCCGATTTTCGACGCCCGAGAAGCTGGACCTGCCCCTCACCGCTCCGCGTGGGAAGGTGACGAAACGAAACCGCTTTCTGCCGGTCGCGGCGTGTGCTTCGTTGCTAATTTGCTTTGAATCTTTTTTGGATCAAATTTTATAGCGTGTAGCTGTTTTTAAAAAAAATGTTTTTTTTTTCCCAACATTCAGCAACAGCAACGTTTGCGAGAGGCCCCCGGAGAGCAAAGCCTGGTGCGGGTTTCAGTGGGTCGCGCGCGATGGCCGCGGGCCGGGTTGACCGGCTGCGGCAACGATGGCAGGGCCGCTGCGGCCCGGCTCGAGGCGCCCTCCGGGGCCAGCGGGCGCCTCCCCCGCGCGCCGGTTCGGGAGGTTGGGTCTCTCCCGTCCCGGGCTCCGAGGTCCTCCTGGGTCCCCAGAGCCCCTGCGCGTGGCCTCGGGGGAGGCCGGGAGTGGAGGCTCCCAGGTCCGGAGGTGAGGTGTGTCCCTCAGCTGGTGCCAGCCCTGCCCGCTGGGGACAGAGTCCCTGGGCCAGCTGGCGGCCACCGCCCAGCAGGGACACCACGCCATGGAAGTGGGTCCCTCACCCACGGGGGCGGGGAGGGCTGTCTCTGCCACACTCGTCTGCGCACGAAGTGCTGGCGTGAGGCTCCCGTGTGAGGAGCGTGTGCGGAAGAGAATTGTCACGTCTTAATTACCAGAGCCAGTAATTAGTCTACACGACCTCTAGCTCGTCTGAAAGTATGGCTTACCTTCGGCTTCTTCTATTTTTTTTTTTTTTTTTAGAGACAGAGTCTCACTCTGTTGCCCAGGCTAGAGTGAGTGCCGTGGCGTCAGCCTCGCTCACAGCAACCTCAGACTCCTGGGCTCAAGCGATCCTCCTGCCTCAGCCTCCCCAGTAGCTGGGACTACAGGCAAGCGCCACCATGCCCGGATAATATTTTGTATATATATTAGTTGGCCAATTAATTTCTTTCTATTTATAGTAGAGACGGGGTCTTGCTCTTGCTCAGGCTGCTTTCGAACTCCTGACCTCGAGCGATCCGCCCGCCTCGGCCTCCCAGAGTGCTGGGATGACAGGCGTGAGCCACCGCGCCTGGCCTCGAGATTGATTTTTAAAAGAGTCAAAAACTTATTGGTAGAAAAAAAGTAGGATAGAGGCTACGAGGGCGTGGGGGAGGCGGGAGGGGGCGTTATCGTTTAATGGGGACGGAGGTTCTGCTTGGGGCGATGAGAAAATTCGGGGTCTAGATGAGGTGCCCGTTCCGTAACATTGGGACTGTACCGTGTGCTACTAAGTTGTTCGCTTAAAATGCTGGAAACTTTGTTGCAATTTTATCACAAGAGATATTTGCGAAAGCACATGTAACTTTTTTTATTTATTTTTAGTCCTCAGGAATAAGCCTTGTTAAGTGCGGGAAGATACCGTTACAGGACTTCCTCCCTGTTGTTCCTCATTTGAAACGTTCAGCTTTGGGGTTTGAGGTCTCTGTGTCTCGTGCCTTTCGTGTCCTGGTTCCGCTGGTTAATCATTAGCAAAGGGCGCATGCGCGACAGAGATAAGTATTCCTTCCCATCCGCCCAGGCTTCCCCAGGGTTCAGAGACGGAAACATTAAAAAATATTTGTTTTGAAAGTTAATACGCCGCACGACGAAAATTCACAGCACAAAAGGATTCATGGCGCAAACCGTCTCCCTCCCGCTCAGCGCTTCCTGGGCCAGGGTTGCTCAGCCTCGGCCGTGCTGACGTTTGGGGCCGGGCCATCGTTTGTCACGGGGGCTGTAGGGCTGCGGTCCCCAACCCCTGGGCTGTGGGCCAGTACTGGAAAGCATGCGGGTCACAAAGTGTTGCTCTAACGGCTCTGATAAGGCCTGCAAGCATGCTGTGTTTTCCATTTTGAATTGGTTGCTGATGTTAAAAACCCAAAGCACGACAAAGATTTCCTATAATATTCCAGATTTCTGACAGTGTTCTCTTTTTTTTTTTTTTTTGAGACAGAGTCTCGCTTTGTTGCCCAGGCTAGAGTGAGTGCCGTGGCGTCAGCCTAGCTCACAGCAACCTCAAACTCCTGGGCTCAAGCGATCCTCTTGCCTCAGCCTCCCCAGTAGCTGGGACTATAGGCATGCACCACCATGCCCGGCTAATTTTTCTATATATATTAGTTGGCCAATTAATTTCTTTCTATTTATAGTAGAGACGGGGTCTCGCTCTTGCTCAGGCTGCTTTCGAACTCCTGACC
>VSMD01040049.1:0-11146 GCA_008750895.1 Mirza zaza
AGACAGGAGGATCACCTGAGCCTAGGAGTTTGAGGTTGCTGTGAGCTAGGCTGATGCCAAGGCACTCTAGCCCAGACAGCAACAGAGTGAGACGCTGTCTCAAAAATAAATAAATAAATAAAATACACACACACACACACACACACACACACTAGCCCAGGCAGCAACAGAGTGAGACGCTGTCTCAAAAATAAATAAATAAATAAAATACACACACACACACACACACACACACACACACACACATACACATACATACATACAAGGAAAGGAAGATGTCTTTAATTTGGGGTTTGTAATACATTTGGGAAGAAGATGTATTTTTTTTTTTTGAGACAGAGTCTCGCTTTGTTGCCTAGGCTAGGGTGAGTGCCATGGCGTCAGCCTAGCTCACAGCAACCTCAAACTCCTGAGCTCAAGTGATCCTGCTGCCTCAGCCTCCCAAGTAGCTGGGACTACAGGCATGTGCCACCATGCCCGGCTAATTTTTTCTCTTTATATTAGTTGGCCAGTTAATTTCTTTCTATTTATAGTAGAGATGCTCTACTATAGAGCGAGAGACGTCTTGCTCTTGTTCAGGCTGGTTTCAAACTCCTGACCTCGAGCAATCCTCCCGCCTCGGCCTCCCAGAGTGCTAGGATTATAGGCGTGAGCCACCGTGCCCGGCCAGGAGATGTATTTTTAAGATGAAAAGACTTAAAAATTTACACTCAGTCTTAGATATGTTTGTAGATTATATTAGAATATCAGAAACAATTTATTATAGACTTCTTTGTGTAAGGCATCTCTCTACATCATGTATCTAGTAAGCGTAGTTAATGAAATACCATAAATGTCTTAGGTGGTTTCATTTTTAAGGTATACTGTAATACGATTCTCAAGACGAGTGTCTTATTGGGCACACATTAAGGTATAAAAGTACTGAGGAACTTTAGAGTTAATTGAGGGAGCATTCCCAAAATTGCTGAGTAGTGATGACTAGATTCTCTTTTGGGTGGGAAAGTTAGGCACAGATTTGGAGAAAATGAGATTATAATACTTACTCTAGAGTGGTTCCTGGAATTGGAGGAAGAATCTCACTTTCTCCAAATTTCTGGAGGATGAAACAGTTAAAGTTTAGATCTTTTCCATGTCCTGATTTGACTCAAGGTTGGGAGAAGCCTCTACCAACTCTAGCCAACATATTTTCTTACTTTTTGTCTTCCCCAGTATGGGTGGCATCCCTGCCCGGAACAGTAAAGGAGAAAGGCTCCTGCTTTATATTGGCATCATTGACATTCTACAGTCTTACAGGTGAGGAGCATATGGATCCCAAATTAGGAGACAGTGGCATGCAGATAGCCACTCACATTTTTCTTTTAGATGGGTTGGTCACCAAGTTCTTCCTGAAGCAAGAACAGTGAGTTGCAGTCTGTCTTCTTACCTCACAGGTTTTCTAGTGTTTTATTTGCTTGATTTTGCCTCTCTCCTAGCTTTTGTACCCTGTTATCTCCCCACATATAATGTATGCCTTCTGTGGAAAGCTGAGTCAGTCCTTGGAAGCACCAGGCTAGAATATGCCATCTGTCTGACTCTTTGTGAAAAACCTGTGAGATGATTCATGCTCCACATTGGGATATAGCTGGAAACACGTTCCCCTTTTCCACAGAGGAAAAACAAGAGGGTCACTGTGTTCTGTAAAAATTATTAGCCTATGGAACTAAGAGATAGTAAAGTAATAATGATGAGGGGGGAGTTTGAAATGTTAGACCCCACTTTTGTAACTGTAAGGTTTCAGGTACTAATGAGGACTGGACAATACTTGATTTACGGATTCATGGTATTAACTACCCATCTCCGGGTCTCTTTTTTTTTTTTTTTTATTTAAATTACAAAACAAATAAAAAAGCGTATAGCATCCAGTATTCCCAGGCAATCTCCAATCCAAGTACTAGCCAGGCCTGACCTTGCTTAGCTTCCGAGATCAGATGAGATCGGGCACGTTCATGGTAGTATGGCTGTAGACTCCAGGTCTCCTTTTTTAGTAAATATTCTTGTCCCTGATTTGGCACAGAAATATAAACTGCCCTTTTCCCATGGGAGAATATTTAAGTTACCTAGAAACAATATTGGTCTCCATGCTGAACAGGCACTGCCTGTTCTTTGGAAAGCCAGTATACCCCAGTGGATGTGCTTTCCTAGCTTCTTTTTTGGGTTTTCTATTACCATTGCCCCTCCTTAAGTAGAAAACTGTTAAGGTCATTCATTGAAAAACTATGTGAGTATGATATAAAATTTTTCTTGGCAGGTTTGTTAAAAAGTTGGAACACTCTTGGAAAGCCCTGGTACATGATGGGGTGAGTAGCAATAGCTAGAGGCTCTTCTCCCCACTTCTGCCTCTGTGTCTTGTGATTTGCACCCTCAATTTCTTCCACTTATTTATTTCATTGGTGGATTTTAACCTTCTGCTAGGGTCTCAATCTAGAGTAAAATGGCCATTGGACTAGAGGTCCTTTTGCTAGGCCTCCCTCTCTGTTAATTCTGTAGCCATCTCTTCTGCTTTGCAGGACACTGTATCGGTACATCGCCCAGGCTTCTACGCTGAACGGTTCCAGCGCTTCATGTGCAACACAGTGTTTAAGAAGATTCCCTGTAAGTGTTTTCTACCAGATGACACCCCTCCCCAATGGCTCCCTTACCAAAAGAGATGGGGAATAGGACACCTCTGTCAGGGAGCTGCCAAGGCCAGAGGCCTCTCCTTTTTTACCCACATCCCTCCAGAGCTGCTTTTCATCTTCATATCAGTCACTCTGTCTGTCCCAGTTGTTTCCAAGTTGCTGCTTTTCCCCTGCTCTCCCTACATGTGTCATTGAGGTGAGGGCCATTTCTGGGGAATTGCTGGGATTGCAAAAAATGTAGTTGTGCAGGCCGGGTGCGGTGGCTCACGCCTGTAATCCTAGCACTCTGGGAGGCCGAGGCGGGTGGATTGCTCAAGGTCGGGATTTCAAAACCAGCCTGAGCGAGACCCTGTCTCTACTAAAAATAGATAGAAATTAATTGACCAACTAAAAATATATATAGAAAAAATTAGCCGAGCATGGTGGCGCATGCCTGTAGTCCCAGCTACTCGGGAGGCTGAGGCAGTAGGATCGCTTGAGCCCAGGAGACTGAGGTTGCTGTGAGCTAGGCTGACACCACGGCACTCACTCTAGCCTGGGCAACAAAGTGAGACTCTGTCTCCAAAAAAAAAATGTAGCTGTGCATGTAGGATCCATGTTACAGGCTGAGATAGGCAGAGGCAGACTTTTATGTATAGAGATAGACGAGGATATTATCGGTGTTCTATTTTCCTTGTGTATCCCAAGTGCCAAGCAATTCTCAGACCTTGGAGAAGTGATTTCTGCTTAGCAGGTATTCTTAGTCTCTTCCCCCAACTTTCTTGGTTGGGAAGTGCCAGTGTTTTTTTTTTTTTTTTTTTTTACAAATCTGTAATACTGCTGCCAGCAGCAAATTCTAGCTTCTTCCTATCTCCTCATCATAGGCATCCATAGTCCCTTAGTGAGGCAAAGAGGAGAGGTCCCTCGGTGAGGCATGCCAGACAGTCTTAAGGGACATGAAAAAATCATGTCCGTCTTTTTAAAATGATTAATAAACAAGTGTAAATTATCACAGTGTGCTGTGTGTGTTATCACACATGCATGTGTGCTGAGAAGATGTAGAGTGACAGTCTTTGTCAGGTTTTACTGGAGAATACTATTAAAGAACAAGGGAATTATGCAATAGAGAACATTTTATCAGGTGGAAGCAAAGCCATCAAGGTTGCTTGTTGGAGGAGGGACGTGTTGTATATCACCTTTCCTCTGGGTTTTCTGCTTCTTTCCAAAGGGAAGTGAACTGAAACCCCATCCTCTCAGTAGTTGTTCATAGAGCCCACCTTTGTTGACATTAACCTTTCCTCTCACTTTATAGAAGAACAATTTTGGGTATATGCTGGGGACACTAACAGTTTGTATCTGTGTCTTGGTGATGGTTTCTGAGATGGGTGCTAAGTAGGCTCTCTCTTTCCCTTTTGAAGTGAAGCCCTCTCCTTCCAAAAAGTTTCGGTCTGGCTCATCTTTCTCTCGGCGAGCATGCCCCAGCGGCAACTCCTGCATTACTTACCAGCCATCGGTCTCTGGGGAACACAAGGCACAAGTGACAACAAAGGCGGAAGTGGAGCCAGGTCAGCGTTAGGGCTGGGATCCCCATGTGACTGGGTACTCCCTCCCTCCCTTCCTTCTGAGCCCTTACCTTGTCTGGCCAGGACCTCTACTCCCCATTTCTATGCAGGAAAAGCTAAGTTGCTACATATTTTTCCTTGCATTTTCCCCACCCCATCTTTTCCTCTCTTTTTTCCAGGCGTTCACATTGGTCGTCCTGATGTTTTACCTCAGACTCCACCTTTGGAGGAAATAAATGAGGGCTCGCCTATTCCTGACCCTGGTTTCTCACCTGTAGTTGGAGAAACTTTGCAAATGCTAACTACAAGGTTGGTTTCTTAGCCCCTTTCTTCATGTAATCTTAACTCTTTCTTCAGGTCCTTGGAAAGCTCCATAATTCTCTTTTTCAGGGGATCATTGTCTTTTGCTCTTCACTAACTTTGTACAGATTCACTTCCTAAGAGCTCATCTTTAGCTCTATGGGAAAGTCTGTCAACATCTTTGCATCTTTAGAGGGTGGGGTAAGCCTCTGTGCAGACTTTTCTGGTATTCAAGCAGATGTCCAAATTAACCCATCTTCTGGTGAGGTAAGTGAGAATTTTCAGTTTAGAATTTAAGGCTGAAAAGATTCCTGGGTGGTAAAAAACAAGGAGCATCAATCTTTCAAGAGTAAAGATCATGACTTAATTTTGTTACCTAGTATATTATCTATTGTATCATAATAAATTATCCCAAAACTTAGTGGCTTAAAATAACAAACTGCCTCGATTGTTTGTTTACATCATAGTTTCTGTGGGTTAGGAATCCAGACACAGTTTAGCTGGGTCGTGTGGCTCAAGGTTTACTTACAAGGTAGCAGTCAGGCTGTTGGCCAGGGCTAGGTTCTTTTCTGAAGGCTCAAATGGGAAGGTTGACTTCTAAGCTCACTTACATGGTAACCAGCAGGATTCAGTTCCTTGTGGGTTGCCAAACTGTGAGGGCCTTAGTTCCTTGCTGGCTGTTGGTTGGGTGCTTTTCTCAGTTCTTTGCTACATGGGCCTCTCCATAGTACAGTTCAGAATATGGCATCTAGTCTCCCTCATAGTGAGCAAGAGATCATGTGCCTAAGCAGAAGCCATAGTCTTTTTGAAACCTAATCTCAGAATTGATACTCTGTTAACCTGTGCTGCATTCTATTCACTAAATGTAGCCCGTACTCAAGAGGAAGGAATTATCCAAGGGCAGGGATCAGTGGGGGCCATCAGGCTGGGTGTGGTGGCTCACGCCTAGCATTCTGGAAAGCTGACGTGGGTCAGGAGGTCAGGACTTGAGGTCAGGAGTTTGAGACCAGCCTGAGCAAGAGCAAGAGTAAGACATGTCTCTACTAAAAATAGAAAAATTAGCCAGGCGTTTTGGCGCACACCAATAGTCCCAGCTACTCAGGAGGCTGAGGCAGGAGGATTGCTTGAGCCCAGGAATTTGAGGTTGCAGCAAATTATGATGATGCTACTGCATTCTACCCGGGGCAACAGAGCAAGACTCTATACACATTTCTATACAAAAAGGGGAAAATAGGAGACACAAAGAAGTCACTGATTTCATTGGCTATTCCAAAATCCAGGAATTGTTGGAGTTTCTTTGATCAGGCCCCAAAGCAAAGGAATAATTCTCTATAGCTCTTGACTCCACTCTCTGGACTCTTGGTTGTCTCTGAGTCTTCCTTTTTCATGAAAGCTAGAATGTGTTTGGAACTGAGTGGTTTTCTTAGCCTGCTTTCTTCCAGTAGAATTTTGGATCCAGTGGTTTCTTTTCACTTCACAGTGTTTCTGTCCCACTTGGTCTAAACTGGTATGTTTCTGATGATATAAAAGATTTTGTGGAGGCTGGGCATGATGGCTCACACCTATAATCCTAACATTTTAGGAAGCTGAGGCAGAAGGATTGCTTGAGGCTAGGAGTTCACAACTAGCCTGAGCAACATAGTGAGACCCCGTCTTTACCAAAAAAAAATAGAAAAATTAGCTGGGCATGGTGGTGGACATCTGTAGTCCCAGCTGCTCAGAAGGCTGAGGCAGGAGGATCACTTGAGCTTGGGATTTCCAGGTTGTAGTGAGCTATGCTGAAAAGATTCTGTGGGCCTCCTGTGAATTTCCTTGGGATTCATACCATTAGAAAAAAGCCACACTCAGGAATATCTTCTTAATGAGCGTTAAGCTGTTTAGAGACCCTGTTTTTAAGTTGAGAGGATCTGTGAAACATACCCTTAATCTTTTTGTCTTTTTTTTTTTTTTTTGAGACAGTCTCTCTGTGTTGCCTGGGATAGAGTGCAGCAGCCTAGCTCACAGCAACCTCAAACTCATGGGCTCAAGTGATCTCTTGCCTTGGCCTCTCAAAGCACTAGAATTACAGGTGTGAGCTACTATGCCTTTTTTGTTTAGTAGTCCTTCCCTTAATTCCTTAATTTGTTTCTCTTTTCTTATATTTTACTTTAAGCATCGAGAAGAAACCAGAGTGCACCATTAGGACTCTGCTTGGAAGTCTCCTTAGCTAGATTGCCCAATACATTAAGCACATATTCTAGTTTTCACATAACTACATGTGACTTTTTTTTTTTTTTTTTTTTTGAGACAGGGTCTCACTCTGTCACCTGGGCTAGAGTGCAGTGGTGTGATCATAAGCTCACTACAACCTCAAATTCCTGGGCTTAAACAATCCTTCTGTCTCAGCCTCAAGTAGCTGGGACTATACCCATGCACCACCATGCCTGGCTAATTTTTGTACTTTTTGTGGAGATGGGGTCTTGCTCTTGATCAGGCTGGTCTCCAACTCCTGATCTCAAGCAGTCTTCCTGCCTTGGCCTCCCAAAGTGTTAGGATTACAGGCATGAGCCACTGAGCCTGGCCTTACAAATCAAATTGTTGCTAAACTTTGTGCCCCTACATTGCAAGGATTTCCTTTTCTTTAATTTCCAGTGAAGTTTGTCTCACTTTCCTTTAAGCCCTCACAGGGAACCCTCTTTATATCTAACATTTACATATTCAGCATATTCAGGACACTAAGTTTTCACTAAAACTCCCTAAAGCCATTCCCACATTTTAGATTTTTGTTACAGTAGCATCTTACTTCCAGGTATAAAAATCTGTATGATCTATTGTATAACAAATTACCCCCCAGAACTTAGCAACTGAAAACAATAAACACTTATTAGTTCAGTTTCTGTGGCTTGGGTGAATGCGTTTGGCTCAGGGTCTCTCGGGAGGTTCTAGTCAGGTTGTCAGACTGAAAGCTCACCTGGGGGAGAATCAACTTCTAAGTTCTGTTATATGATTGTTGGCAGGATTCAGTTCCTTGAAGGCTGTTGGACTCAGGGCTCAGTTCCCCATTGGCTGTTGGCCAGTGGTACTCCTTCAGTTTTTTGTCACATTGCCCCATCCATAGGGCAGCTCACAGCATAGCAGCTGACTTCCCTCATAGTCTTCCCCTCATTTGCTTCCCTCAGAGCAAGCAAACGAGGGAACATGTGTCCAGGAAGCTTTTTGTAGCCTAATCTCAGAGTTGACATTCCATTCCTTGTGCTGCATTCTCTTCACTAGAAGAGAATGACTAAGTGTAGTCCATACTCAAGAGGAGAGAATTACATGAGGGCACAGATATGGGGGGGGGAGGGATTATTGAGGGTAATCTTAGAGGCTGCCTACCACCCCTGGAGATTGACAAAAAGGGTACTAGAGGCTGGGCTCAGTGGCTCACGCACTTCGGGAGGCCAGGTAGGAGGATCACTTGAGGCCAGGGGTTCGAGACCATCCTGGGTAACACAGTAAGGCCTCATCTCTACAAAATATAAAAATAAAAAAAATTAGCCAGATGTGGGAGCGTATACATACAGTCCTAGCTACTCAGGAGGCTGAAGTGGGAGTATCATTTAACTTAATGGCTGCAGTGAGCTGTGGTTGGGCCACTGCACTCCAGCCTGGGTGACAGAGCAAGACTGTCTCAGAAAAGAAAAGGGAAAATATAGTTTTCAAGAAACTAAATAGTTAATTAAAACCAAGTCCTTCTAAATCTAGTAATGTCTTAGTCTCTTCTTTCTGAATCCTAAATTGATTCTAAAAAATACAGAGAAGCAAAATGTAAGATTTGACTTGAGAGGAAAATTCTTTATCTTCTAATTCTTTTTTCTCTGCCTTCCTTTTTTTTTTTTTTCTTTTAGTACAACCTTGGAAAAGCTTGAAATTGCAGAATCAGAGTTTACCCACGTGAGTGTCTGGGATGTGGGGGAGGTAAATGCTTTGAAGGGAATGAAGAAAATCACTGATGGAATGGAGCAAGATGTTAAATCTTGCTTTTTTAAAAAAAATTTTGTGCTTTTTGTACCTTATAGTTGGAAGCTAAGGCCGAAATAGAAGAAAACTTAACTTTGCCAGCCAGGTTGAAATTAACCTGAATTTCATTCCTACTTTATCACTCTACATCCTTAACTTTACACCCTTTTCCTTTTTCAGTGAGCAGAAAACCTCAGAAGACCTGGAATAGGATTCTACCATCTCTGTGATCCAAGATGTCAGTCCTTGCTTCAGCAACACTGAATTTTCTTCTTGGTCATCAAAAAAGGAGATAATGGAAGTATGTGGAGCTCTCCATCACCTTCCTGAAGAAGAATCTCTTCTCCTTCCCCTTCCTCATGAATGGGCATGAGTACCTTGGACAGTTGAAGACAGTAGCATCCCTTCCACTCTAGAGTTGGGTGGCACGAATTTTCAACTGGCTAATCTTGGCTTCCGCAACTGAACTTTTTTCAAACCCCCATTCTTTATGCTGGAAGTGGAGTTGCAAGACTTGGCGGTTTTCTTCCCCCTCATCTACCTTTCACGAGGAGCTGGACTCTTAGTTTCCTCAGGATAGACGAGCTGGCACATTATCCCTACTTTAGTCTTTCTCTCTGGTACCTGGAAAAAGAAGACCCCTTTAAACTTTGTAAAGGTTTTTTGGGGGGAGTATGGGTATTTAACCACCTCCCAACCTTCTTTTTTTTTCCTTAAAAAAGGAAAAGAACAAACTATACAACTTCAAGCTAGTTTCAGATCAAAACTTTAGAAGTGTTGAAGAGATGCCTATGACCTATTCATAGGGTTCCCTCAGAAGGGACCTGGTGTTTATGAAGTAGAAGTGTGGTTGCCAGGAGCAGCTCCTCTTTAACAAATCCTCTCTTGATGAATTTCTTACAGGTTGAAGGAATGGAGAGAGGAGGCATGGGGTAATCTTTACCCCTTTTGTTAAAACGGTAGGTCAGTTATGGGGCTGAGAGATCAGAGCCCTTCCTAGGCAGGACCCTACTTACTGCCAGGCCATAATGATTATTACTATTTTGCAATTTGAAATATATTCTGGTTGTTTTTCTATGAAGACTTAATCAAATGAATTTTAGATCATTCTCCAAAGGAGATTTTTTTTTGCTCTTCCCATCTTTTCCAGCAGTGTTGTGCTGTTCATGGAGCTAAGGTGGAGAGGAGGACACCTGGGTCTGTTTAACAGGCAGTCCATATCTATGAGGCTAGAGAATATTTTCTTAAATTCATAGCGAGCCAGCAGATTTTTGCCTTGGTGAAGTCGTTGCTGTGCCACATGTCCTGCCCCCTGTCTTCAAGCAGGGAATTTGGAAACGGGGGCTACATAAGCTTTGTCCTCCCCATCTCCAATAGTTATGGTCCTCCATCTGATCCTTCCACTCTTGTCAGGGGCAGAAGGGGGCCTGGTGTCTCAGGCAGATTGTTGAATTCCCATACTATCCCTTCCCCATCCCACCTTACCTTAATAGTAGGTTAGCCCATCCCCCAAATAACTGTCTATATTAGACACCCCCAGCCAGTTTCTGGCTGCCTGTCTTTGCTGCCATGTTCTTTTTTACAAGAAAGAAAGAATTCTTGCTATTTTTTTTTCATAATTTACTATTTATGATGTATTTAAGTGTTTTATTCAGGACAGAGTTCTGTAAGGGGTGGGAGGGAATATTTGAGGGAGGGCTGGGTCTTAGGGAAAGGAATGGGGAATCAACATTTTTATGAGGTGTCACTATTTGCCTCTACTTTGTATTGTTCAGAAATGGCGAATGCAATATAAGTGATAAATATCTGGTTTTAATGTATTAAACTTTAATCAGTTATTTAGATCTCTTATTCTTGATTTTTCATATACTGCCTGTTCTACCCTCCTACTTCACCATTCAGGCTCAGTTTTGTACATGTTGCCCTCAACAAAAGCTGTATCCTTTCCAGTTTTCCTCACTTCAGCTTCAGTCCATGGCTTCATTCCCTATTTTTCAGCCACCCACCGTCTTAGCAACTTAAACTTAACAAGGAAAAGCTATGAGTGACTATGAAGGGAATTACTGTAGGTCTCTGGCCTAGGTTGCAGCCCAATTTAACTGAGGGATTTGGAGATCCAAAGCTCAAAGTTTACTCAGGTTTAGGAGGAAAGAAGAGAGACACTGGGAAAAGCAAGTCTGAGGTCAGTAGACCCTAGAATTCTTTCCCTTTCCTTCCCCTGATCTGGCCCCAGAGTGTCACTCTTAGAAAATCATAGAGACTGCTTCCCCCGGCTCTGTGTTTTCCTCTTCCATGAAGATGAGGTTAGGCTCTTTTATTTTGATAGGAAACTGGACAAAAAAGAGGATGGGTCCGGGCACGGTGGCTCAAGCCTGTAATCCTAGCTCTCTGGGAGGCCGAGGTGGGCGGATCGTTTGAGCTCAGGAGTTTGAGACCAGCCTGAGCAAGAACGAGACCCCGTCTCTACTATAAATAGAAAGAAATTAATTGGCCAACTAATATATATAGAAAAAATTAGCCGGGCATAGTGGCACATGCCTGTAGTCCCAGCTACTTGGGAGGCTGAGGCAGCAGGATTGCTTGAGCCCAGGAGTTTGAGGTTGCTGTGAGCTAGGCTGACGCCACGGCACTCACTCTAGCCTGGGCAATAAAGTGAGACTCTGTCTC
>VSMD01040052.1:0-12627 GCA_008750895.1 Mirza zaza
AACCAGCTTTTTCATTAAACATACATAAAATTTTTAATTTTATGGTGTTAAAATAGAAAGTTTATACTCATACTTGGCAGGGGCTACTATTTATCATATAATTGCTTTATTTAGGTCTCTATTTGTCAATGACTTAAAGGAATGAAGGGAGTGGTACTTGAGTTCGTTCCAATGAGGTTGCATAACTAGATCCTTCACTCAGATATATTTGCTAGAGCTATTTTTTATAAGGCATGAAATTAGTTTCAGACCATAGTGTCTGTGTGTGCTAGGTATTTTTCTAGTAACTTTATATGTATAATCTCCTTTGATCCTCATGACTTCTTTATGGGAAGTTTCCCCAATTTTAAAATGAAGAAACTGAAGCTCAGAGAGTAATTAATTTACTTGAGGTCATATAATTAGTCAGCAAATGAAAATGGTTTTTGGTCAGTTAGTCTCACTCCAGAACTTGTGCTCTTGAACATTATTACACCATTAATAACAATATTGATTAAAAGAAACCTCATGTTTCTATTGAATTTATTTTTGTTATTTTTGTTGTTAATGTTGTTGGCATACCTAATTATATACAAGGAATACATAGAATTTATAGAATTACATAGTTTGACTTTTATACTTACTTGCTCATTACTAATTTACCTTAGTGTCTGTGAGTATAGGTTAAAGAGTGTGTAATTTTTATTTTACAAACTTCATATGTCTAGACTGTACATTTTAGTTCTTGTTTAGGTGTAATTTAAACTCTTATTCTTTGATATAGTAAAACATATTTGTTGAAACTTTAACAGGGATAAAGAAAATCTATCAAAAGAAGGGGAAGGTTATGAAACTATACAGCAGAAAATTGAAGGTAATTCTATTTTATCCATGTTTAGCCTTTATAGGGTTTCTTAAGTGTATTAACATATTTGGACTTACAGTTTTAAAATTTACAGTTATGAAATTGTACAATAGTAAATTTGAATAATATTCAATAGTGAGTTTGATGTTTCAATAAAAGTTCCTATTATGTTCTAAATTCTAGGAACATACAAAATGGATACAACTTGATTGTTAGCCCCATGAAATTCACAGTTTAGAAAGGGCATAAGTACATTATGTAGCATTTCAGTATATTGTAATGCATGATAAATGTATGGGTAATTTGCTTTGGGTCCACAGAAGGGAGCAATCTGTTCAACCTGAGGGAGTTAGGAAGATTTTATGCAACCTTAGAGGGTGAATAGGATTTAGTCAAGTAAAGAAGGAAGATATTTGGCATTTTAAAAGATGATTATAGCATGAACAAACAGGGAAGTACAACTGGATTGATATTAGAGTATGAAGTGATAGATAGGGTTAAGGCAGGAGAGAGTCTAGTTATAGAGAGATTGGATGCTGTGCTAAGGAGGTTGGCCTTTTACCAAATATAATAGGGAACCATTGAAGATATTCCAAAGGGGAGTGATACTGTCAGACTTAATTTTAGAGAGATTATTCTGGGCACATTGTAGAAGCTAGATTTGCAGACTAGGAGTAGGAAAGGGAAGTTATTATATCCCTTAGATGTGTAATAAGTACCTATATTAAAGCACTGGTAAAAGAGAAGAACAGGAACAGATTTGAGAAATATTTACTTGATAGAAATGGCAAAACTTGGTGATTGGATATGAAAGAAGGGAGTGGTGGTACCATAATTATAATGATTATGGTACCATAATCATTATAATTATGGTACCACCAACTAATATAATGATTATGGTACCACCAACTAATATAAGAGAATATTGAGAGTAAAAACAAGTTTTAATGAAAAAATGATGGGTTTATAATCAGCTGTTACTCACATTCTTTCAGATATTACCATTTGTTGCCTGATTGGGAGGATCTGCAGTATTGGCTACTATTATTTTTTCATAGAGTTTCCTTTCTCTTGAATGAGTTATTAAAATAAAAACTATAAAATTTAAACTCAATTAATATATATAATTTCTATTTGAAATTCATAATGACAAATACACTTTTAATTATTTCAGAATTCATAAAAACCCACTCAACTGAAGAATCTGTAGATGCTTCTGCAGTGGAACCACGTAAGTTTCCACATATTTCAGCAGTATTGTCTTAATAACCTCTATCAAGTACATTAGTTTCTAATTTAAAGTGGTAATTTTTAGGGCAGCAACACAGATTCCCTGGAGTTTGAAGCCATATGATTGAACTGGTTGTCAAGCAAGTTTTCAAATTCTTAGTTAAGGTGGTATGTTATCAAAACTAGACTCATTTTGGAGAAGTGTCATGCTAGTACTTGGAATGGAGGATTTTGAGTTGTGATTAGAACATGTGTTGAAATGTTGGGAGGCCTTTGAGGTAAAGCATTATAAGTTTAAGAGATGGTTTGTAGATTTTGTTACCAGGAATATACTAATACTTTACTATTAAACTATTTAACTTACTTGGCAGTTGATGAATATAAAGAGCTGCTAGAACTTGTGTGTCAAATTTCTGACTTTTTATCAACAGAAAGGAAAAATTACCTTGCTCATTTCTTAGTACTGGAGAGAATTTTGAAATAATAGTTTAATATATGCTATGTTATATAGTTTAGATATAAAATAAGATTTGATTTGAACAAATTGCCAGTAATTCTGTGATCCTTCAACTTCAGCTTTAAACCCTAGGGTTGCCATGTTTAAACCAAGGACAGCTGCATATTCCACAGTACTTCCAAGTTATATAGAGATTTCTTTTTTTTTTTTTTGTATCTTTTTTTAAAATTTTAGCATATTATGGGGTTACAAGTGTTAAGGTTACATATATTGCCCATGCCTCCCCCAAGTAAGAGCTTCAAGCGTGTCCATCCCCCAAATGTTGCACATCTTACTCATTGTGTTTGTATATACCCATCCCTTCCTCCCCGCTCCCACCGTCCCGACACCTGATAACCTGACACCTATTATATGTCCACTTAGGTGTTGATCCGTTAATACCAATTTGCTGGTGAGTACATGTGGTGCTGGTTTTTCCATTCTTGAGATACTTCACTTAGTAGAATGGGTTCTAGCTCTATCCAGGAATATACAAAGAATAGACCATTGTTTCTTAAAGCTGAATAGTACTCCATGGTATACATATACCACATTTTGTTAATCCACTCATGAATTGATGGGCAATTGGGTTGTTTCCACAGCTTTGCAATTGTGAATGGTGCTGCTATAAACATTCAAGTGCAGGTGTCTTTTTCATAAAGTGACTTTTGATCTTTTGGGTAGATGCCCAGTAGTGGAATTGCTGGATCAAATGGTAGATCTACTTGTATCACTTTGAGGTATCTCCATATTGCTTTCCACAGAGGTTGAACTAGTTTGCAGTCCCACCAGCAGTGTAGGAGTGTTCCTCTCTCTCTGCATCCACACCAGCATTCATTGTTTGGCGACTTTTTCATAAAGGCCATTCTCACTGGAGTCAAGCGATATCTCATTGTGGTTTTGACTTGCATTTCCCTGATGATTAGAAATGTTGAACATTTTTTCATATGTTTGTTGGCCATTATTCTGTCTTCTTTTGAGAAGTTTCTGTTCATGTCCTTTGCCCAGTTTTTGATAGGGTTGTTTGATTTTTTTCTTGCTGATTTTCTTGAGTTCTAAGTATATTTTAGTTATCAGCCCCTTATCAGATGCATAGGATGCAAAAATTTTCTCCCATTCTGTAGGTTGTCTGTTTACTTTCATGACTATTTCTTTGGCTGTGCAGAAGCTTTTTAATTTGATCAGGTCCCATTTGTTTATTTTTGTTGCTGCTGTGATTGCCTTTGGGGTCTTCTTCATAAATTCTTTGCCTAAGCCAAAGTCTAGAAGGGTATTTCCAACATTTTCCTCTAGAATTTAATAGTTTCACACCTAAGGTTCAAGTCTGTTATCCAGTGTGAGTTGATTTTTGTGAGAGGTGAAAGTTGTGGGTCTTGTTTCAGTCTTCTGCATGTGGCTATCTAGTTTTCCCAGCACCATTTACTGAATAAGGATTCTTTTCCCCAGTGTATGTTTTTGTCTGCTTTGTCAAAGGTTAGTTGGCTATATGAGTACTTTTTTATATCTGGGTTCTCTGTTCTGTTCCACTGGTCAATGTTCCTGTTCTTGTGCCAGTAAAAAGCTGCTTTAATGACTATAGCCTTGTAGTATAGTTTGAAGTTTGGTAAATTGATACCTACTATTTTGTTTTTATTGCCTAGGATTGATTTTGCTATATGGAGTCTTCTCTGGTTCCATACGAAGCATAAAATTATTTTTTCTATGTCTGTGAAAAATGGTGATGGTATTTTGATAGGGATTGCATTGACGCTGTAGGTCACTTTAGGTAGTATAGACATTTTAACAATGTTGATTCTGCCGACCCATGAGCATGGTATATTCTTCCATCTGTTTACGTCCTCTGCTATTTCCTTCTTCAGTGTTTCATAGTTCTCTCTGTAGAGGTCTTTTACCTCCTTAGGTAATATATTCCAAGGTACTTTATTTTCTTTGTTGCTATTTTGAAGGGAATTGAGTCTTTGATTTGGTTCTCACTTTTACTGTTGTTGGCGTATATCAATGCCTCTGATTTCTGTGTATTGATTTTGTATCCTAAGACTTTACCAAATTCATTTATCAATTCAAGGAGTTTCTTGGTTGAATCCTTGGGGTTTTCTAGGTATAGTATCATTTCATCAGCAAAAGGTGAGAGTTTGATCTCTTCTTCTCCCATTTGGACGCCCTTAATTCTGTTCTCTTGTCTGATTGCTATAGCGAGGACTTCCAGCACTATGTTGAACAGAAGTGGAGATAGTGGGCAACCTTGTCTTGTTCCAGTTCTAAGTGGGAATGCTTTCAATTTTCCTTCATTCAGTATTATTTTGGCTGTGGGTTTGTCATATATGGCTTGTATCATTTTTAGGTAAGCCCCGTCTATGCCTATTTTGTTGAGCGTTCTTATCATAAAAGGGTTTTGAATTTTCTCAAATACTTTTTCTGCATCTATTGAGAGAATCATATGGTCTTTGTTTTTGTTTCTGTTTATATGGTAAATTACATTTATAGATTTGCATATGTTGAACCATCTCTGCATCCCTGGGATGAAGCCCACTTGGCTGTAATGAATTATTTTCTTGACAAGCACCTGGATTTGATTGGCTAGGATTTTGTTCAGAATTTTTGCATCTATATTCATAAGGGATATTGGTCTGTAGTTTTCTTTTTTGTTGCATCCTTTCCTGGTTTTGGTATCAGGCTTATGTTTGCTTCATAAAATGTGTTGGGGAGGATTCCATCCTTCTTGATGTTGTAGAATAATTTCTGCAGGATAGGCACCAGTTCTTCTTTGTAGGTGTGGTAAAACTTGGGGGTGAACCAATGTGGTCCAGGACTTTTCTTTTTAGGAATGTTTTTTATTGCTGTTTCAATTTCATTACTTGATATTGGTTTGTTCAGGAATTCTATTTCTTCCTGGTTGAGCCTAGGGAGGCTGTGTGTTTCTAAGAAATTGTCCATTTCCTCCACATTTTCCAGTTTGTATGCATAGAGGTTTTTGTAGTATTCATAAATTATATCTTGTATCTCCGTGGCATCTGTTGTAATTTCTCCTTTATTGTTCTTGATGGAGCTTATTAGAGATTTTTCTTTTCTGCTTTTCGTTAGTCTAGCCAATGGTGTGTAAATTTTGTTTATTTTTTCAAAGAACCAACTTTTTGTTTTATTAATCTTCTGTATAGTTTCCCTGTTGTCTATTTCGTTTAGTTCTGATTTGATCTTAATGATTTAATTTCTTCTGCTGGTTGGGGGTTGGTCTGTTCTTCTTTTCCCAGCTCTTTGAGACGATTCCTTAGGTTGTCTATTTGTGATCTTTTCAACTTTTGGATATAGGCATTTATGGAAATGAAGTTTCCTCTCAGGACTGCTTTAGCTGTGTCCCACAGGTTTTGATAACTTGTGTCTCCTTTGTCATTTAGTTCAAAGAATCTTTTGATTTCCATCTTGATTTCCTCATTTAGGAAATGATAATTTAGCAGAAGGTTGTTTAGTTTCCATGACTTTGTGTAAAAATGAGGATTCCTGTTAGGGTTGATTTCTACTTTTATTCTATTGTGGTCTAAAAAAATACATGGTATAATTTCTATTTTTTTAAATTGTTTGAGATGTGCTTTGTGTCCTAGGATATGATCAATCTTAGAAAATGACCCATGAACTGATGAGAATAACATATATTCAGTGGTTTTGAGGTAGAATGTCCTGTAAATGTCAGGCCCATTTGTTCTAGAGTTCTGTTTAAGTCCATTATTTTTCTTTGTTGATTTTCTGTTTGGAGGATCTGTCCTGTGCTGTCAGTGGGGTGTTAAAGTCTCTGACTATTATGGTGTTGTTGTTTATCCACTTGTTTAGATCCAGTAGTATTTGATTTATGAATCTGGGTGCACTAAGGTTGGGTGCATATATATTTAGAATTGTTATGTGTTCTTGTTGAACTGTACCCTTCACCATTATATAGTGACCTGCTTTGTCTTTTATTACTTTTGTTGATTTAAAAACTAAGTTATCTGTAATCAGCACCAACACGCCAGCTTTCTTTTGGCTTCCGTTTACTTGAAATATTGTTCGCCACCCCTTTGCCTTTAGTCTATATGTGTCCTTGCAGGTTAGATGTGTTTCCTGAAGGTAGCAGATACTTAGCTTGTGGTTTTTTTTATCCATTTGCCCAGCCTATGTTTCTTGAGTGGGGAGTTAAAGCCATTCACATTTATTGAGATAACTGATAGGTGGGGCAGATTTCTGTTCATTATGTTGGGTTGAACTTTGTTGCTTTGTTTTCTCTCTTGAGCCATTATGGTATCTGGACTTGGATCTTTAGCTTTGAGTAGATTTACATTTGTGAGTGTTTATTGTGCTGATCCATGGGTAACACTGTTTGAGTACTTCTTGAAGGGCTAGTCTTGTCTTGGTGAATTCCCTCAGTCTTTGCTTATCTGAGAATGTTGTGATTTCTCCTTCATATACAAAACTTAGTTTTGCAGGGAATAAGATTCTAGGCTGGGCATTGTTTTGTTTATAAGAGTTAGAATGGGGGTCCCAGTCTCTCCTTGCTTGTAAAGTCTCAGTAGAGAAATCTGGTATTATTCAGATTGGCTTTCCTTTGTATATTACTTGCTTCTTTTGTCTTATAGCTCTTAGAAGGGCCTCTTTAGTTGATATTTTGGTCAGTATGATGACTGCATGTCGTGACATCTTGCTGTTTGCATTGAATCTCCCAGGGGTCCTCTGAGCTTCTTGAACTCGTATATTGAGATTTTTAGCAAGGCCTGGGAAATTTTCCTCTATTGTATCTTCAAATAGCTTGTCCAACCTTTGAGTGTTGTCTTCTTCCCCTTTTGGTAACCCTATGACCCTCACATTAGATTTCTTCACATAATCCCACATCTCTTGTAGGCTTTGCTCTTTTCTCTAGTTTCTCTGCTCTATTTCTGTGACTGATTTATTTAATTGGAGGGTGTTATCTTCAATCTCTGAGATTCTTTGTTCTGTTTGATCTACCCTGTTCTTGAGGCTTTCCACTGTGTTTTGCAGTTCTCTGAATTGATTCTTCATTTCCAGGAGTTCAGTTAAACTTTTCTTCATTGTATCAATTTCTTTAGTCAATTTTGTTCCAGGTCCTGGAGTCTTTTTGTGTTTTCTTTGTGGTGGTTATCCAGCTGTTCTTGCAGGTTGTTGAATTTTCTTATGATCCACATTTGAAATTCCTCTTCTGTCATTTTGGTTGCCTGATTTTGGTTGGTGTCTGTTTCTAAGGGGCTGTTGCTCCTTTTTGGGGGTGTGGTTTCCGTTTGGTTCTTCATATTGCTGGAGTTCCTTTACTGATTTCTTCCCATGTGGATCAGTTGTTGCTTCTTTCCTTTAGGTTTTTGTTTGGGTATTGATACACCTTGTTTAGTCTCTGAGCCAGTAGATGGTGTTTGTGGGTGAGATTCGACCACACCCTGTATGATGAGTCAGTAGGTGCTGTGAAAAGGATGTGCCAGAATGTCCTCCCTGTCAGTAGGTGGCGCTTGTTTGGAGGAACGGGCTACACTGTTGTTTTTGTGTCCTGTAACCTGCTGTTGTTCCTCTGGAGAGGCTCTCTAGTGCCTCAGGTGGTCGGTGGGGCCCTGGGACTTCCAGGTGTGTCCTTTTCTCCCCCTCAGTGAGGGCTGGTCTAGGAGAGAGTCTGGGCGGAGCTGGGTTGGGTAAGCCTGCCCTCAGGCACCACCAATGTCGTTAGCAGGGATCAAAGTCTGTTCTCTGCTTCCTGGAAAAGCTGTCAGGGAGGGGCTGGAATGGCCCCACTCAATCAGAAAGTCTCCGTGTGGCGGTGGGGCTAAGACTCGCATTCTGGAGCGGGCCTTGCTTCTTTCCACCCTCCTCAACTCCGTGGCTACTCCTGGGCCTCTGCCAGTAGACCAGACCTCACGCCACCAGGCCTCCCCTGGCTGTGGTGCTGGTCAGGAGGTTCTCTGCACAGGATCGCTGTGCACGGTCCCCGTTTGGTAGGAGGGTTGCCCTCACGGATGCTGATCTGCCTCTGAAGGCACACACACCTCAGTGTGCTGTTCACAGTTATCCCTTCTGTGCCCTGGGCAATGCGAGACCTGGGTGCACGGGATCTGGTCTGCAGGTGTGACCTCTGGGCCCCAGAGTTCAATCCCTATTCCCACCAGGGAGAGGAGTGCCAGTTGCAATTCACCCACGGGGAGCCCAAGCTGGGTCTATGTCTCTCAGCCTCATGGTCTGCCCTGGTCTCCTGGGATCACCAGGCAAGCAACACCTGGGAGGGCTGGTGGGTAGGGAGCTCACCGTCTGAGTGCCCCTCAGTCAGCTGTGTGGCCCCAAAAGGGAAGATCCCGTTCCCTGGAGGTGCCTCTGGATGGTGGCTATGTTGTCTTTCTTGGCAGTCATGGATAGGGATGTGGGAGAGGAGAATGAGGCAATATGGTGCTTGCTGTGGGGCTGGGGTCTGTGCACAGGGAGGTGCCGTGTGGGAGTTGGGAGCCTGGTGCCGCGTCCGCTACAGTCTTATGGCTCACTGGCGGAGTCTATCTCTGGGCTGATGTCCGCAGGTCTCTCCATCCACTGGGGAGCCCATCAGCAGTCCGAGATGCAAGGGAGGGGAAGTTAACTGCTCCACCTACCCTTGCCGCTGGTCTCCAGGCTGCTCGGAGGTCTCTGCTTCCAGTTCCCCTCCACAACCTCGTCCCGTGGAGTCTCCTGTGGTTTCAAGTACCCCTCCTTCCAACCCTCGTCCGATGTATGCTCGACTTCTTGCTTCTTTTTTCTAATTTCTGCTAGAATCTGTCTTTTCTTCAGAGACACTCTGTCTGGCGGTGTTTGTCTTCCGCCATCTTGATTAATCTGATCTATAGAGATTTCTGATCCAAGAGAGTTCTGACTGATGAGGGGGGTAGAAAGGTGTCTATACCTGTGGAGTGGATAGCGAAAACTTCTTTGTATGTCTAGGGGAAGCCTCCGTACGTGTATAGTGCTCTTTCTCTCTTTCACTCTGTGAGGTTGCTTTCTCCCTAATACTGTGCTCTGTGAACCCTAGCTGACTTGGTTTCCCAAACACCGGACTTTGTCTCCTAAACTGAAGGAGACCAGTAGGCTCTGCTTGGGCTTCCCTTCCTTGTGCTGTGGCTGGAAATCGCAGGCCGTACACGGGTGTTGTCATAGGGCCCTTCTCTTTTGTTTTCACTGTGTATTGTACTTACTGTTTTCCAGTTTATGAATACTACTGTTTCATATATTCTTGTCCAATATTTAAGTGGTTTGAAGTAGAAAGGTAATTCTGGTCCCTGATGTCTGAAAGCAGAATCTTTGTGTCTAATCATAGGCCAATAGAACACATTTTCCAACCACAAAACTAAATTTCAAAAGAAGCAAGTATAGTAGAAATTTCACTCATGGTTTTAAGGGAATCAGAGGACAGAGTTATAATACCCAATGTGGAGAAAACCCTTTTGCAAATTTCTAAGTGGTTTTTTTTCCCATGGCAGTTACTTCAGTTCTTGAGCTCCATTATAGTATAGATCTATTCTCTCTGAATATTGCTATGTTTCATTTGTTTACTCCCATTTTCTTTTAAAAGTTTCTTTCATTTTTTTCTGGCCAAAATTATTCTCTTCATCCCTTCCTATTCTCTAAATTCTATTAGATTTTATAGCCTAGCTAGTAAGACGAAAGCTACCTTTGTATTGCATTCTGTTTTTATTTTTTTTTTTAGACCACAGTTTCATCTTGATGTTGCTTCATTTAATAATAGACTTTTTAAGAAAAGTTTTAGGTTTACAGAAAAATCAAGCAGAAAGTACAGAGTTCCTATTAACCCACTTTGCCTTTATACAGTTTTCCCTCTTATTAATATTTTGCATTAGTGTGATACATTTGTTATGATTGATGAACCAATTTTGATACATCATTATTAACTAAAGTCCATAGTTTACATAGAGTTCGCTGTTTGTGTTGTACACGTCTATGGGTTTTGACAAATGTATAATGTAAGGTATTCATCATTAAAGTGTTGCACAGAGTAGTTTCACTGCCCTAAAACTCCCGCGATTCACTTAATTCATCTCTTTCTCTATCCATCTGAATCTCTGGCAACGACTCATATTTTTATGTTTGTATGGTATGGCCTTTTCAAGAATGTCATATGTTTGGAACCTATATAGTCTTTCTTTTACCTAATAACATGCATTTAAAGTTCCTATGTGTCTTTCAATAGTTTGATAGCTCAGTTCTTTTATTGTTGAGTAATAATCCATTGTATGAATATATCACAATTTGTTTTTTTTTCTTCCTTTTATTTCATCATATTATGGGGGTACAAATATTGTTAGGGTTACAAATATTGCCCCTGCCCCTGCTCCCCTCCCTCCCCACAATGTGCCAGAGATTCAAGCGTGTCCAATCTCCCTATCACAATTTGTTTATCTGTCCACTTATAGAAGGGCATGTTGGCTACTTCCAAGTTTTGGCAATTATAAATATAGGTGTATAAACACTTATATGCAGGTTTTTGTGTAGATGCAGGTTTTTAACCAACAAGCATGATTGCTGGATCATGTAGTAAGAGTGTGTTTAGCATTACAAGAAATTGTCAAACTGTCTTATAAACGGGCTGTACCATTTTGCATTCCCACTCGCATTGGAGGAGAAATCCTGTTGCTCCACATCTTTGCCAAAATTTAGTATTGTCAGTGTTTTGGATTTCAGTCATTCTAATAGCTGTGTGGTGGTATTTCACTATTTTAATTTGCAATACTGTAAAAATACATGATGTTGCGCATCTTTTCATATGCTTATTTGCCATCTATATATCTTCTGTAGTGAGACATACAGATCTTTTACCCTATGTGTTTGGTAAAGATCTTCTCCAAGTCTGTAGCTTATCTTTTCATTCTCTTAACAGTGTCTTTTGCAGAGCAGAATGAGGTCGAACTTACCAGTTTTTTCTTTCATGAATTATACCTTTGGTGTTATACATAAAAATTCATCTTCAGACCCAAGGCCACCTAGATTTTCTTTTCTATTATCTTGTAGAAATTTTATAGTTTTGCATTTTACATTTCAATATGTGAATACTTTTGAGTTAATTTTTGTGATAGGTGTAAGTTCTTTGTCTAGAAGAGCTGTGTAAGAGGTGTAAGTTCTTTGTAAACTGGGGATGTCCAGTTTCAGCATAATTTGTTGAAAAGACTAACCTTACTTCATTGAATTGCCTTTGCTCCTTTGCCACAGATTAGTTGCACATATTTGTATGAGTCATTTTTGGGCTGTTATTCTGTTTGTTAATCTTTTTTTTTTCTATTTCAGCATATTATGGGGTTACAAATTTTAAGGTTTCAAAAAATGCCTTTTCCCCCACTCCCCCCACAAGTGTGAGTTTCCAGTGTGACCATGCCTCAGATGGTGCACATCTCACTCATTATGTATGTATATACCTAATACCCTCCCCCCTCCCACCTGCCCAATACCCAATTACTATAGTACCTATGTGTCCACTTAGGTGCTGCTCAGTTAATACCAGTTTGCTGGTGAGTATATGTGGTGCTTCTATTTCCATTCTTGGGAAACTTCATTTAGTAGTATGGGTTCCAGCTCTAACCAGGAAAATATAAGATGTGCTATATCACCGTTGTTTCTTAGAGCTGAATAGTACTCCATGGTATACATATACCACATTTTATTAATCCATTCTTGGATTGATGGGCACTTGGGCTGCTTCCACAGCCTTGCGATTATGAATTGTGCTGCTATAAACATTCGAGTGCAGGTGTCTTTTTTGTAGAGTGTCATTGGATCTTTTGGCTAGATGCCCAGTAATGGGATTGCTGGATCAAATGGTAGATCCACTTGTATCGCTTTAAGGTATCTCCATATTGCTTCGCACTGAGGTTGCACTAGTTTGCAATCCCACCAGCAGTGTAGGAGTCTTCCTGTCTCTCCCCATCCACGCCAGCATTTGTTGTTTGGGGACTTTTTGATAAAGGCCATTCTCACTGGAGTTAAGTGATGTCTCATTGTGGTTTTGATTTGCATTTCCCTGATGATTAGAGATGTTGAGCATTTTTTCATATGTTTGTTGGCCATT
>VSMD01040053.1:0-29315 GCA_008750895.1 Mirza zaza
GCACAAGACAGATCCTCCAAACAGAAAATTAATAAAGAAATAATGGACTTAAACAAAACTCTAGAACAATTGGGTCTGACTGACATTTACAGAACATTCTACCCAAAATCCACTGAATATACGTTCTTCTCATCACCACACGGGACATTATCTAAGATTGACCATATCCTAGGACACAAAGTAGACCTCAAGATATTTAAAAAAATAGAAATCATACCATGTATCTTCTCAGATCACAATGGAATAAAAGTAGAAATCAACCATAACAGAAACTCACATTTCTACACAAAAACATGGAAATTAAACAAGCTCCTACTAAATGATTACTTCATAAATGAAGAAATCAAGATGGAAATAAAAAAATTCTATGAAGAAAATGACAATGGAGAGACAAGTTATCAAATCCTCTGGGACACAGCTAAAGCAGTTCTGAGAGGAAAGTTTATCTCCATAAATGCCTATAACCAAAAGTCAAAAAGATCACAAATAGACAATCTAATGAAACGACTCAAAGAGCTGGAAAAAGAAGAACAGACCAGCCCCAAACCCAGCAGAAGAAGTGAAATCAACAAGATCAAATCAGAACTAAACAAAATTGAAAACAGTGAAGCTATTCAGGAGATTAATAAAACAAAAAGTTGGTTCTTTGAAAAAATTAACAAAATCGACACACCACTGGCTAAGCTAACGAAAAGCAGAAAAGAGAATTCTCTAATAAGCTCCATCAGGAACAAAAAAGGAGATATCACAACTGATCCCAAAGAGATACAAGATATAATTTATGAGTACTACAAAAATCTTTATGCACAGAAACTGGAAAATGTGGAGGAAATGGACAAATTTCTAGAAACACACAGCCTCCCTAGGCTCAACCAGGAACAAATAGATTCCCTGAACAGAACAATCTCAACAGCTGAAATAGAAACAGCAATTAAAAATCTCCCTAAAAAGAAAAGTCTCGGTCCAGATGGTTTCACACCTGAATTTTACCACACTTACAAAGAAGAACTAGTACCTATCTTGCAGAAACTATTCCACAACATCGAGAAGAATGGAAACCTCCCTGACACCTTTTATGAAGCGAATATTACTCTGATACCAAAACCAGCAAAGGATGCAACAAAAAAAGAAAACTACAGACCAATATCCCTAATGAATATAGATTCAAAAATTTTCAACAAAATCTTAGCTAACCGAATCCAGACGCTTATCAAAAAAATAATCCATCACGACCAAGTGGGCTTCATCCCAGGGATGCAGGGATGGTCCAACAAACGTAAATCTATAAATGCAATTCACCACATAAACAGAAGTAAAAACAAAGACCACATGATTCTTTCAATAGATGCAGAAAAAGCTTTTGAAAAAATTCAACACCCTTTCATGATACGAACAATTAAGAAAATAGGCATAGAAGGAACATACCTAAAAATGATACAAGCCATATATGACAGACCCATAGCCAACATCATACTGAATGGGGAAAAATTGAAAGCATTCCCACTTAGAACTGGAACCAGACAAAGCTGCCCACTATCTCCATTCTATTCAACATAGTGCTGGAAGTCCTGGCTTCAGCAATCAGACAGGAAAGTGGAATTAAAGGTATCCAAATAGGGGCAGAAGAGATCAAACTTTCACTGTTTGCTGATGATATGATATTATATTTAGAAAATCCCAAAGATTCAACCAAGAAACTCCTGGAACTGATAAATGAATTTAGTAAAGTCTCAGGATACAAAATCAATACCCAGAAATCAGAGGCATTCATATACGCCAACAACAATCAAATGGAGAACCAAATTAAAGACTCAATTCCCTTCACAATAGCAACAAAGAAATTAAAGTACCTAGGAGTATACTTAACCCAGGAAGTAAAAGACCTCTACTGGGAGAACTATGAAACCCTGAGAAAGGAAATAGCAGAGGATGTAAACAGATGGAAATCCATTCCGTGCTCGTGGATCAGCAGACTCAACATCATTAAAATGTCTATACTATCCAAACTGATCTACATATTCAATGCAATACCTATTAAAATCCCATCAGCATTCTTCACAGATATAGAAAAAATAATTTTACGCTTTGTATGGAACCAAAGAAGACCCCGAATATCAAGAGCAATTCTAGGTAACAAAAACAAAATGGGAGGTATTAATATGCCAGATATCAAACTCTACTACAAAGCTGTAGTAATTAAAACAATCTGGTATTGGCACAAAAATAGGAATATTGACCAGTGGAACAGATCTGAGAATCCTGATATAAAACCATCCTCATATAGCCATCTAATCTTTGACAAAGCAGACAAAAACATATGCTGGGGAAAAGAATCCCTTTTCAAAAATTGGTGCTGGTAAAACTGGATAGCCACTTGTAGAAGGCTAAAGCAGGTCCCACACCTTTCTCCTCTCACAAAAATCAACTCACGCTGGATAACAGACTTAAACCTAAGGTATGAAACTATTAGAATTCTAGAGGAAAATGTTGGAAACACTCTCCTAGACATCGGCCTAGGCAAAGAGTTTATGAAGAAGTCCCCAAAGGCAATCACAGCAGCAACAAAAATAAATAAATGGGACATGATGAAACTAAAAACCTTCTGCACAGCCAAAGAAATAGTCATGGAAGTAAACAGAAAACCTACAGAATGGGAGAAAATTTTTGCATCCTACTCATCCGATAAAGGGCTGATAACTAGAATATACTTAGAGCTCACGAAAATCAGCAAGAAAAAATCAAATAACCCTATTAAAAAGTGGGCAAAGGACTTGAACAGAAATTTTTCTAAAGAAGACAGAAGAATGGCCAACAAACATATGAAAAAATGCTCACCATCTCTAATCATCAGGGAAATGCAAATCAAAACTAAAATGAGATATTACTTAACTCCAGTGAGAATGGCCTTTATCAAAAAGTCTCCAAATAACAATTGCTGGCGTGGATGTGGAGAGAGTGGAACACTCCTACACTGCTGGTGGGACTGTAAACTAGTTCAGCCTCTGTGGAAAGCAATATGGAGATACCTTAAAGTGATACAAGTGAATCTACCATTTGACCTAGCAATCCCATCACTGGGCATCTACCCAAAAGATCCAATGACCCTCTACAAAAAAGACACCTGCACTCGAATGTTTATAGCAGCACTATCCATAATCGCAAGGCTGTGGAAACAGCCCAAGTGCCCATCAATCCAAGAATGGATTAATAAAATGTGGTATATGTATACCATGGAGTACTATTCAGCTCTAAGAAACAACAGTGATATAGCACATCTTATATTTTCCTGGTTAGAGCTGGAACCAATACTACTATGTGAAGTATCCCAAGAATGGAAAAACAAGCACCACATATATTCACCAGCAAACTGGTATTAACTGAGCAGCACCTAAGTGGACACATAGGTACTACAGTAATAGGGTATTGGGCAGGGGGGAGGGTGGAGGGGGGCGGATATATACATACATAATGAGTGAGATGTGCGCCATCTGGGGGATGGTCATGCTGGAAACTCAGACTTGTGGGGGGAAGGGCGGAAAGGGCATTTATTGAAACTTTAAAATCTGTACCCCCATAATATGCTGAAATTAAAAGAAAAAAATAAAATAAATTTAATTATATGATACTATATATTGTTAACTATAGGCACTATACTGTACAGAAGATTTCTATAATTTATTCATCTTGCATAACTGAAATTTTATATGCATTTAGCAACAACTCTTCATTTTCTCCTCCCACCATCCCCTGGCAACCTCATGCTATTTTTTATTTTAACAAGTTTGACTATTTTGGACACCTCATATAAATTTAATCATATATTTGTCCTTCTGTTACGGGCTTATAGCACTTAGCATAACATTCTTTAATTTCATCCATGAAATTGAAGATGCTAGGATCTCTTTATTTTCTAAGGATGAGAAATATTCCATTGTTTGAATATACTACATTTTCTTTATCCATTTGTCTATCAGTGGACAACTGAGTTTCTTCCACATCTAGGTTGTTGTTAATAATGCTACAATGAATATGTGAGTACAGTTATCTCTTCGAGATCCCGATTTCAATTCTTTTTGATATATACCCAGAAGTGGGATTTCAAACTCATGATAGTCCTATTTTTATGACTTGTGAAAAACCTAAATATTGTTTTTCATAGTGGCCGCACCATTTTACTTTTTCACCATTTTACTTTTTCACAACTGGGTTCTAATTCCTCCCCATCTATCAAAAATAGTTTTCATTTTTTTTTTTTTTTTTTGCTAACAGCCATCTTATATCTCATTGTTGATTTTGATTAACATTTCCCTAATAATTAATAATGGTAAGCACCATTTCATATAGCTGGTAGACATTTGTATATCTTATTTGAAGAAATGTTTATTTGAGAAGTTTTAAATCAAGTTATTTATTTTATTGCTACTGAGTTGCAGTTCTTATATATTTTGGACATAAACCCCTTATCAGATAAGTGGTTTGCAAAGATTTTCTATCATTCTTTAGTTTGCCTTCACATTCTGTGGATTGTTTCTTTTAGTGTGTAGAAGATTTTTGTTGTTGTTGTTTTATTTTATTTTGTCTCAATGTACCAAAAATTTGCTTATTTTTACTGTGTTTCTGTTGTCATATCCAAGAAATCTTGACAAAATCAATGACAAGAAGCTACTCTCCTATGTTGTCTTCTAAGAGTTTTACAGTTGCAGCTCTTTAGTTTAAGTCCTTAATCAACTGTGGTTGATTTTTGTATTAGGGGTAAGATAGGGGATCAATTTTATTCTTTTGCATGTGGATATATATAGTTATCTCACCATCATGTTTTGAAGACTATATCTTCTCATTGTGTATTCTTGTCACCCTTGTCAAAGATTCGTTGACTATACATGCTTGAATTTATTTCTGGACTCTCTCTTACATTCCATTGTTCTGTTTGTTGTTATGTTAGTACCTTACTCTTTTAATTATGGTAACTTTGTAATTTTTTGTGTAATATATGTTTTTATCCAGGAAGTGTGATGCATTCAGCTTTGTTCTTTCTCAAAGTTACTTTGGCTATTTAGGGTCTTTTGTGGTTCCATATGAATTTTAAGATAGTTTTTCCTATTTCTGTGAAAAATGTCACCAGGATTTTAATGAGAATAGCACTGAATCTGTAGCTCGCTTTGGATAGTATACACATTTTAATGATATTTAGTATCCCAATACATAAACACAAGATATGTTTCCACTCATTTCTGTTTTCTTTTATTTCTCTCATGAGTGTTTTTCACCATAAATGGGATTTTTTTTTTCTTAATTGTCAGATAGTTCATTATTTGTGGATAGAAACACAACTGATTTCTGTGTGTTGATTTTGTGTCCTGCAACTTTCCTGAATTTGTTTATGAGTTCTAATAGTGTTTTGGTGTTATTTTTAGGGTTTTCTATATGTAAGATCAGATTATTTGCAGACAGACAATTTATCGTGAGTCAGTCTTAGTCTTGGTAAGTTGTATGTTTTTAGGAATCTTTATTATGTCTGTGACATTAGTTTAATGTTTCATTTTTTTATTTATGATTTTTGTTATTTGATTTTTCTTTCTTTTTCTCTTAGTCTAACTAAAGGTTTGTTAATTTTGTTAATCCTTTTGTGAAAACCAACTCTTAGTTTCATTGACTTTTCTATTGGTTTACTAGTCTCTATTATATATTTTTTTTATTCTAATCTCTATATTTCTTCTTTCTCCTAAGTTTGCACTTCCTTTGAAGACATGAAAATGGCCACCTGGTATATAAAAAATATGTTCATTATAATTAATCATCAGGGAAATATATATAAAAACTGTAATAAGCTATAGGATGGATATTGCCAAAAATAAAGAATCTATTCACTTTTAAAGTATTGATAGTAAAGTGTTCCTATTGCCATTGATAGATAGTAAAGTAATCCTATTGCCATTTTGTGAATTGTTCTTGGTCTTTCTTGTAATTCTTTTGCTCTTCTTTTCCTCTCCTGCTGTCCTCATTTGTATCTTGTTGATTTATTATAGTCATATTATTTGATTCCTTTCCCATTATTTTGTATGTACTATAGGTATTATTTTGGTGGTTATCATGAAGCTTACATAAAATATATTATAGTTATAATGATCTATTTTAAGATGACAAAAACTTCAATGTCTTCTACACTTTCACTACTTTTCTCCTACATTTTATTATTGATGTCACAATTTATATCTTTTTATATTTTGTATCAATCAACAAAATTGTGTTTTTATAGCTACTCTTAATAACTTTTATTTTAACTTTTATGCTAAATTAAGAGTGATGTACATGCCATAACAAAATTATTTCTGTATTTCACTGTAAATTTACCTTTATATAGCTATTAAATAGTTAAAAACTTTTGTGTTGCTTTTTAGTGTCATTTTGTTTCTTCAAAGGAATCACTTGAAGAAGTTCTTTTGGCATTTCTTATAAGGCAGGTCTAAGGGTGATGAATTTTCTTACCTTTTGTTTGTCTTTGAAAATATTTTTCTTGTCACAATTTTCTATACACAGCATTGATATTTCTAAAGGACAATTTTTCCAGGTATAGTATTTTTGGTTGAGATTTTTTTTTTTTATTTTAGCACTTTAAATATATCATCCCACTCCCTCTGACCTGTGAGATGTCTGCTGAAGAATCTGCTGATAGTTTTATGAATGTACCCTTGTCTGTGACAAAGTGTTTTTGTCTTATTATTTGGGGCAAGATATGTAACCCTAACAATATTTGTACCCACAGAATTTGAGATAAATAAATAAATAAAATAAAATAAAATTGCCTCCTTGTTTTCACTTTTGAAAATTTGTGTCTAGGTATAGATTTCTTTGTATTTTTTATATTTGGGAATCTTTGGGATTTATAAGTGTGGAAGTCCATTTTCCTCTTCAGATTTACAAAAAGTTTAGCCATTATTTCTTTAAATAAAATTTCTGACTTTTTCTATCCTCTCTCATTTTGAGACTTCTATCATGCATGTAATGGACACCTTGATTGCATCTAGTAAGTCCTGCAGGATTTTTTCACTATATCCTTTTTCCTGGCTGGATAATTTCAAATGAACTGATTTTTTTCTATTTATATTTTACTTTCTTGCTTTCTTTTCTTTTCTTTCTTTCCTCTTTTTTTCTTTCTTTCTTTCTTTCTTCTTTCTTTTCTTTCTTTCTTTCAGAATATTATGGAAATACAAATATTTTTGTTGCATATAATGCCTTTGCCTTGCCCAAGCCAGGGCTACAAGTGTGCCTTCCTTTGTAGAGTGTGCTGTGCAGCCATTAGTTGTGATTTTACCTCCTATGCCCCTCCACTTGACCAGAAAACAATGAATATTACTATCATGTGAGCGCCTTAGTGTTGACCAGTTACTACCAATTTTCTGGTAAGTACATGTGGTGCCGGTTTTTCCGTTCTTGTCATAGCTCACTTTGAAAGATGGCCTCAAGCTCTACCAGGATAATGTAAGAGGTGCTAGTTCACCATTATTTTTCATGGTTGAGTAGTATTCCATGGTATAAACATATTGCTAAAATGTCCATACTACCTAAAGTGATCTACAGCATCAATGCAATCCTTATTGAAATACCATCATTATTCTTTACAGATCTAGAAAAAAAATAATTCTACGCTTTGTATGGAACCAGTGAAGACCTAGTATAGCCAGAGCAATCTTAACCAAAATGAACAAATTGGAAGCCATCAGACTACCAGGCCTCAAGCTTTACTACAAGTCTATAGTAACCAAAACACCATGGTATTGGCACAAGAACAGAGATGCAGACCTTTGGAACAGGATGGAGAACCCAGATATAAGCCATCCTTATATTGTCATATAATCTTCAACAAAGCAGACAAAAATATACATTGAGGAAAAGAAAATATATTCAACAAATGCTTCTGAGAAAACTGGATAACCACATGCAGAAAATTGAATGTGGATCCCCTCCTCTCAACTCTCATGAAAATCTTTAGAATTTAGAGGAGAAATGTGAGTAAATATAGCAAAGCACCATGTATCTAGGTAATTTGTTTTCCATCAATTGTAAAGGCAGAGAGAATAATGATCAAGACATTCTTTCAACAGTATGTAAAGAATTTAATCTTAGATTAAAAGAATGGATGAAAAATTTTATTAGCTCAATATATGTTATTTTAAAATATCTGATGCTAAAGTCCTTTAACTTTCTTGTTATTCCTTGATGAGCATGCTGATCTTGCCTTTTAAAGAGCATTGCATTGATACATCCATGTACTCACTTTAACATCAGTTTCAAGATCAGCTAATCAGAAATTTTGGAGATGAGATGTCCTTTTAAAATATGCCATATGAATGGATGTATTTTGATGCTAACAATCACATGGATGAACTGTAATCAAGAGTCTATAGCAATTTAAGAAAAAATAATACAGCAGAGTAGAAGTGTATCTGTCCTATATAGTATGTACTACTTCAATTTCTTCAGCATTACATCTTCAACTGTCACCGAAAAGATTTCACAAGAGAACAATTAGCATTTTGACCTTTATCAAAGAAATTCTGTATTTGTTTTTACCTGGGCTTGCGAAACTTCTTAAGGCAATGCTCCAGCTTAACTCAAGAGAATGAAAGACGTTTTATGCCATAACCAGGTGTATTTAAATATAGGCAGCTAACTCATACATTATACATTTTTTCATCCAATTTCATTCTACTTGCTCCAGTTTCTTCATATCCATGGCAAATGCTTCTTCTAAAAATGAATATTGTATCAAATAATATCGTTTTAAACATCTGCATTTTCAAAATGAGAGGAAGGGGTAAAGTAAATGGAAATTATTTTTAAAAAGGTAAAGGATATATATATATATATATATATATATAGAGAGAGAGAGAGAGAGAGAGAGAGAGAGATACATCACCCCATTTCCAATCTAAGATGGTTCAGACTGGTAATTCTGAAAGTTAATGTGCATATGAATCATTTAGGGATTGTTAAAATGTAGAATTTAATTTAATAGTTATAAGATTGGGCCAGAGGCACTGAATTTCTAACAAGCTTTCAGGTGCTAGTGTTTGGATCAAACTTTTAGTAGCAAGGTCTTATGTATCATTAGAGTAACAATAATAAACATTGTGAATTAATAATAATAATTTCCATTTATTAATATCAAGTATGTATTGTATGCCAAGCACTACATTAGGCATTTTACATACACCATCTCAATTAATCTCCTCAAATACTTGTTAGATTTTATCCTCATTTTAAAATGAAATAACATAGCCTAGAAAGAGGAAAAAATTGTCCAAGTTCCTACAAATATTAATTGATAGAGATGAGATTCAAGTAAGATTTGTGTCACTTCAAAGAAATTTTTTTTCTTAAACTTATATCTTCAACTTTCCCACAAAAGTTTCTCTTTAAAAGAAAAAATAAAGTGATGATTAGCATTTCTATCCTTATCAAATAAATTAACCATTGCTCTTTATACTTGGTTTTGAGAAGCTTCTCAAAGCATTCTTCCAGTTATGATAATATTTGGAGAAATATCTAAGAGTATACTGAGATGTTATGTGAAGTTGACAACTAAAAGAAACAAAATAGAAAATAAAATATCATATGGGGGTACTATGGTGTAGTAGAGTGCCCAACATATAATAGAAGCTCAATGTTAAATGCAATAAATAAAGACAACAAATGCATTTGTTCTTTACATACATATATACACACATGGATACATATATACACACATACATACATAAATGTAAGTAAAGTTGGAAGGCTTTTATGTGCATTCATATATATACATGTATATGTATATATATACATATGTATTTATATAGAAGTAAAAATGAATGAATATGTATTAACACTGTTCCTCAGTATCACATAGTTGAGAGAAGTTTTATTTTAAGATAATAGACACAAACTAGAGCATGGTTATATGCTGAAGGAAAAGATTCAGTTATAAAAGAATAAATAACAATATAGTACAAAGAGAGGATAATTTCAAGAGTGAAGCCCTTGAGAAGAGGAGAGGGAGTGCTATCCTGACACAAATACAGGAATCTTTCATTAGAGCAATGATACCTTTTCTACTATATGAGAGAAAGCAAAGAGTAAGAAGATAAACAGTTGACTTGACAGTTTAAGCATGGGAAGTTAGAGAATTTCTGTCTCATTTTTTCTGGGAATAGAAGGAACATACCATGAAACAATAAAAGCCATACATGACAAACTCATAGCTACCATCATACTTACTGGGGAAAAATTGAAATACTTTCCTATAAGATCTGAAACAAGGCAAGGATGTCCACGTTCACTACTTTTATTCAACACAGTACTAGAATTCAGAGCCAGAGCAAGTGGTCAAAAGAAAGAAAAAAAAAAAAAAGGACATCCAAATTGGAAAAGAAAAAGTCAATTTATCCTCATTCACAGAAAACATAATCTTATAATTACAAAAAACTAAAGATTGCTTCAAAAAATTTTAGAACTGGTAAATAAATTCAGTAAAGTTGCGGGATACAAAATCAACGTACTAAAATCAGTACCATTTCTATACAGAAGTAGTGAACTATTTGAAAAATAAATCAAGAAAGGAATCTCATTTACAAAAGACACACAAAAATAAAATACCTAGTAATAAACTTAATCAAGGAGGTAGAAGGTATCTACAATGAAAATTATAAAATGCTGATGAAAGAAATTGAAGAGGACACAAATTTAAATATATCCTCTGTTCATGGATTTGAAGATTTAATGTTGTTAAAATGTCATATTACTTAAAGTGATCTCCATATTCAATCTAATATATATCAAAATACTGATGATATTATTCATTAAATAGAAAAAAAATAAAAATATATACAGAAATACAAAAGACCATAGATAGCCAAAGCAATCTTGTGCAAAAAGAAGAAAGCTGGAGGTATCCCACAACCTGACTTCAAAATATACTATAAAATTACAACAACCCAAACAGCATAGTTCTGGCATAAAAATAGATACATAGATAAATGGAACAGAATAGAGAGACCAGAAATAAATCTATACATTTATAGCAAACTGATTTTTGACAAAGGCACCAACAACACACATTGGGGAAAAGACGATCTCTTCAATAAATGGTGGTGGAAAAACTGGATAGCCACATGCCAAAAAATGAAACTAGACCCTCATCCCTCACCATATATAAAAATTATCTCAGAAATGGACTAAAGACTTAGATATAAGAACTGAAACTATGAAACTACTAGAAGAAAACGTATGTGAAATGCTTCATGAAATCGGATTGGTCAAAGATATTAAAAATAAATAAATAAACCTCAATAGCACAGGCAACAAAGTAAAAATTACACAAATGGGATTACATCAAAGTAATGAACTTCTGCACAGCTAAGGAAACAATCAATAAAGTAAAAAGACAACCTACAGAATGGGAGAAAGAATTTGCAAACTATACATCTGACAAGGGGTTAATATCAAGAAAATATTATTAAAAACCTCAAAAAACTCAATCACAAGAAAGCAAATAATCCAATTTAAAAATGGGAAAAATATCTGAATGGATATTTTTCACAAGAGGACATACGAAAGGCCAAGAGATATATGGAAAAAAATGTTCAGCATCATTAATCATTGGGTAAATGCAAATCAAAGCCACAATTAGATATCACCTCACTGCAATTAGAATGGCTACTATAAAAAAGGCAAAAAAATAATAAATGCTGATTAGAATGTGAAGAAAAGGAAACTCTCATGCACTGTCAATGGAATGTAAATTAGCATAGTATTTGTGTAAAACAGTACAAAGATTTCTCAAAACCTTAAAATTAGAACAACTATATGATCTAACAATCCCATTACTGGTTATATATCCATAGGAAATGAAATAAGTATGCTAACTTGATATCTGCACTCCTATGTTTAATAGGGCTATTCACAATAGCCAAGGTATGGAATCAACCTAAATGTCCATCTACAGACGAAAAGGTAAAGAAAATGTAACATGTGTGTGCATGCATGTGTATGTGTGTGTGTGTGTGTGTGTGTGTGCACGTGTGTGTGTCTATTCAATGGAGTACTATTCAACCATAAAACATAATGAAATCCTGTCATTTGGAGCAACATAGATGAACCTGGAAGACATCATGTTAAGTGAATAAGTCAGAAACAGAAAGGCAAACATCACATTATTTCATTCACATATGAAATATAAGAAAAGATGATCTCATAGAAGTAGAGAGTAGAATAGTGGTTACCAGAGTCTTGGGAGGCTAGTTCGGGGACAGGGACTGGGAGAGCTTGGAAAATGGATATAAAGTTACAGTTAGAGAGGCAGAATAAATTCTTACATTCTATTACACAGTAGGGTGACTAAAGCAAATAACAATGTATTGTGTATTTCAAAATAGATAGAAGAGAGGATTTTGAACATTGTCACCACAGGGAAATAATGTTTAAAGTAACGGATATTATTATTAACCCAATTTGATCAATATACAATGGATACATGCATTCAAACATCAAACTATACCCCTTAAATATTTAAAATTATTATATCAATTATAAATAAAATGAGTAAAGAATGCACTAAAAGTTTGCTATTTAAAACTTTCAAAATTTTTGCTGTCACCCTAAGGACTGCTAAAAATATTTGCTGGATGTTAACTCTGATAAAGATTATTAGCTTCTTGAAGCTAGCTAATTATTCATATGCATATCATGCACATTATTCATCTTTGAACATCCCAGTGTTCCTAGTGTAGTGCTTACAGCCCTCCAAGTAGTTGCTTAATGTGTAGAACAAAAAGAAGAGATGTGAAATCAGACATATTTGGGGTTTAATTATATCTGTGTCACTTACTGGCTATGAGTGATAATTGATAATTACTTAAAATCTCTAAGGTCTAGTTTCCATACTCTTAGAATGGAAATAATAACATTATCCTCATAGAGTTATTGTGAAGTTAAAAATAATATAATGCTTTTAATTAAATTTGTTAGGTAGATAACAATGATCCCCAGCTCTCCTAGGGACAAAAGCAGCTGTCTTACCATTGTGCTGCCTCCAGCAACTGCCTCACCTGGGGAAGAAGGACAAAGGCAGTCCCTCTTTTGGTGCTGCCCCACCTTAATCCTGTCCAGAGCAACTACCACACCTGGGGGAAAGAGGGTCCCCTGCTAATATGCAAAAGAATACAAGGAAATCCCCAGCCTGCAGGATAAGCAGCCTGGGCACAATAGGATCTGGAATCCTATTGTGGATAGGATATCTAAGGCTAACTATCATGTTATTAGCTTAAATCTACATTGTGGTTCACCACCCTCCAGTGGGATTTCAGAGAGGCTCATGGGAGATCCACATGTATAGTAAGACTCAGGTTATGTTACTCCCAAACATCCATCAAAGTTGTTCAATGGTGACATTGGAACCATGAGGATGGCCCAACCTAGGCAATATAACCAGGACTCGAGAGCATAATCAGGGCCCTCCTGTTAGGACAGGTGGCATATTCATTGTCTATGATGAATGTATCTTATTTTACTCAATAAGTTACACCTTGTGCTTGCCTTACTTCGATGTGTCTGGCCATTCTTCACCCAAGAGCATACCAAGAACCAAGAACAGACAACTATGAGCCAACAAAATTTCTAGTATAGTGGCTCATATATAAGTGGGGTACAATGGTATACTGGTAAACATTGAACATAGAGGTTACTGGAAAACAGAAAAAACATAACTTTTAGAGTTTTCCAAGTTGTAATATACACACATACACACACACACACACACACACACACACACACACACACACACACATATATATATATAATTTATTTCAGCATATTAAGGGTGTACAAATGTTAAGATTACATATATTGTCCTTGTCACCTCTCCTCCCTTGAGTCAGAGCTTTAAGAGAGACCTTCCCTCAGTGTGCCTCACACTCATTATGTATGTTTATACTCATCCCCTCCTCCCCTCTCTCACCTGCCCGACACCTGCTAAATGTTATTCCTATATGTCTACTTAGGTGTTGATCAGTTAAAACCAATTTGCTGGTGAGTACATGTGGTGCTTGTTTTTCCATTCTTGGGATACTTCACTTAGTAGAATGGGTTCCAGCTCTATCCAGGATAATCCAAGAGGTGCTATATCAACATTGTTTGTTAGAGCTGAATAGTACTCCACGGTATACATATACCACATTTTATTAATCCACTCATGTATTGATGAGCACTTGAGTTGTTTACACAACTTTGAAATTGTGAGTTGGGTTGCTGTAAACATTCGAGTGCAGGTGCTTTGGGGTAGACGCCCAGTAGTGGGATTGCTGGATCAAATGGTATATATACTTGTATCGCTTTAAGGTATCTTCATACTGCTTTCTACAGAGGTTGAACTAGTTTGTAGTCCCACCAGCAGTGTAGGAGTGTTCGTATCTCTCCTCATTCATGCCAACATTTATTGTTTTGGGACTTTTTGATAAAGGCCATTGTTACTGGAGATAAGTGGATATCTCATTGCAGTTTTGATTTGCATTTCCCTGATGATTAGAGATGTTCAGCATTTTTACATATGTTAGCTATTATTCTGTCTTCTTTTGAAAAATTTCTGTTCATGTCCTTTGCCCACTTTTGGATAAGGTTGTTTGATTTTTCCTTGCTGATTTTCCTGAGTTCTAAATAGATTCTAGTTATCAGCCCCTTATTGGATGCGTAGCATGCAGAAATTTTCTCCCATTCTGTAGGTTGTCTGTTTGCTCTCATGACTGTTTATTTGGCTGTGCAGAAGCTTTTTAGTTTGATCAGGTCCCATTTATTTATTTTTGTTGTTGCTGTCATTGCATTTGGGGTCTTCTTCATAAATTCTTTGCCTACGCCAATGTCTAGAAGAGTTTTTTCAACATTTTCCTCTAGAATTCTAATAGTCTAATACCTTAGATTTAAGTCTGTAACCCAGCGTTAGTTGGTTTTTGTGAGAGGTGAAAGGTGTGGATGCTGCTTCAGTCTTCTACATGTGGATATCCAGTTTTCCCAGCACCATTTATTGAATAAAGATTCTTTTTTCCAGTGTATGTTTTTGTCTGCTTTGTTGAAGATTAGATAGCTATATGAGGATGGTTTTATATCTGGGTTCTCAGTTCTGTTCCTCTGGTCAATGTTACTATTTTTGTGCCAATACCAAGCTCATTTAATTACCTCAGCTTTGTAGTATAGTTTGAAATCTGGCAAATTGATACCTCCCATTTTGTTTTTATTGCCTAAAATTGCCTTTTCTATATGTATAAATATTTTCATTGTGTAAATATTTCCACCGTAGTCAATTTCAAGTTATCAACGTGATGTCACTGAAAACAGAGTTAGGAAGAAATGTGCACAATTAGTTCTCCACAGCTGGTGCCAGTTGTCCCCTGCATACCAGTGGAGGGGCACAATAAATAGCATCTAACATGACAATTTTTAAAGACGTCCATTCAATGTTAAAAATGTAATCAAGAACGATACATCGTTATTTGTCTGTATTTATCATTATACATTTATTTTTTCAGAAATTTTATGATAGTTATGGCAATGATATAATCTGAAAATTGAATATAGTTATGCGTATCTAACTCTAGATTTTTTATTCTGTTATGAGAAACAATGACTAATGATCTAGCCATGATTTGATAGAGCAATCTGTATAAAATACAGTTTCATAGTAGACAATTTGGAAAATAGGTGGTATATATTTAGGAGGTTTTTATTTGAAACTGAGCAACAGAAAGTTATAGGAGAACCAAGAATGCTTTGATTTGTTAAATATTTGACATGTAATACTGTAGCCATGATAAAAATATGTATATCTTATGTAAACTTTATGAAAATTCAAATGGAAAGCAAAAAGTTGAAACAACATGTTAAAATAAATGTTTGTTTTCATATTTTCCATGTGTTTTACTAATTCAATAATAAAATCATCCAACATATGTAGGTGAACTTTCAGAAGTCTTCCTTAAAATGTAAATAGCTAATGTGTAATTTATATCTCTTAAACATTGAATTAACATTTAATTGACATATTTGTTTTTATCCTTATAAAATCAATGATCCCTCTTACCTCTTTTAATAACATATTATTATTGGGTAGAAGAGGCCCTTTGATATACAGAATTATCATTATTTGTTATATAATTTACGTCTTCCCGTGACCACTGTCATCAATTGCATTTATGTCAGAGCTTATTATTGACTATCAGAATATTTCTTTTGCTGTCTCCAGCTTCTTCAAATATAATATTTTCAGAAATAGTAACATGACCTTTCCTTTATACCAAACCTTTCATCATTGAATCTCAAATGTTATGTTTTACTCATGCTTAGAGATGAATTTCTGACTAGTGAAATATTCTTTCAACTTAAAACCTTGATATAATTTAAAATGTCAAGTCTACACATAAAAATAATGTTATTTTTATTGGTAGAACTTCTCCAACATGTTTTTCAGGGTATGTGATCTTATAGAAGATTTTCAGTTACATATCCTAGAGCAGAAAAAAATATTGGGTTTACAATCAAGGTAGAATTGGGGAATGTATATGCATGCAAATCTGCAATTATTTCATCCAGATTATAGGGCAGGAATCTGTGTCTGATTATGCACACTACCACAATAGAACCATACTTCATCGTACTGCAACGATGCAGAAGCTATTATTAAAGAGAACCAGGATATACACTATGCATTTTGTTATTATGCTAAGATTCCTTTATTCTCATTGTTTTCATTTTTAATAATATATACTAAACCATGTTGAACAGAAATATGTATTACATTATTAATATACACTCCTAATATGAACATAGTCATATACCATGCAACTTCTGCCTCACACATAGACATGAAATAACAATTTGATTACTCTTAATCATGAGTTTGAATATGTTTATGTAATTATTAACTTTGTGCATACAAAACAATTGGAAAGCATCTAACAACAACAACAACAAAAAAAAGATATGAAGACACAGACTTTGGAAATTCTGATTCAGAATATCCAAATTTGAGCCCGGGCAACTATATGAATAAAAAAGCTCCACGACTGATTCTGATGTGTAGTTTGGATTGTAAAGCACAGCACTGTCTTGCGCAGTAATTTATATCCATAGACCAGAAAGTTCAATGCTTGTTTTCTAGAGCCTTACTACTCAAAGCCAAGTCTTCAAATCAGCAGTATCAGCATCACCTGGGAGCTTGCTAAAAAGTCAGATTCCGGTCCACACCCAGTCTGGCTGATTCAGAATCTAATTTTAATGAGATTCCCAGATGGTTCATAAGCACATTAAAATTTGAGAAACACTGGGAAGATAAATGGATTTAGCTATTTGAAAGTGAGAAATGATGATAGTCTTTCATTCAGGGAAAACATAATAAAATAAACACCTCACTTGGTAGCATAATTTATCTTTTCCCAATACAAACCATACATCTTTAGTTGGTTGCTGAATAGCCTCTTTACCCATCTCTTGAATGAACTTGAATGGTTTCCCCAGTTTTCAGCCCTATGTATTCTCAATCTCACTGTGGAAAAAGACTGTCAGAACTGTTTAACATGCATTGTGATCTCCTTTGACCACATCAGCTTTGGGTTCACAGCTGAACAACTTTGGGCTCTGTGCAAGCATAAATGCATTCAAGTATTACTTTGTTTAAGTTAGCACAGAGATGGTTATATTCTAAGACACTGTAGGGCATATAAATGGGCTTTGGAAAACTGGAGCAAAATCAGTCAATTCTGCCTTTCTAAGATGACATGATGTGACAGAATTGTCCTCTACACTCTTTCCTACCATTTCCTTTGTTTTCAAAGCTAACAAAAGTAAATTTTTTTGCATGTAAAATAATATATGTTGAAAGTGAAATAATTAGTCCGATAGTTCCAAAATCCATAAATGATCTCTTGATGGTAAAAAGATTTGTTGACAGTATTAAATAAAATTTCTTATAATATATGTTTCTTGGGTTTTAGCTCATTTCATCTATTTAAACCATGGCTTTCCATATTCTGTGTACTCATTTATTGCAGGGTCATGCATTTAAATGCATTATTACATGTAAGCAAAAGAGGGTGATAGATTCATCAAATAAGCTATTGCTATAAATTTTAGCTTTTTTCTGTATGGAATATACAATTGCAATCTAAAAGAATTTTGCATGAATGAAGATGTACAGCTTTTAAAGTTAGCTTGACATTACTCAAAAAGAATAAATTAAGCATTTGAGTTTTAGGAGTGTAAGCAAATAAAAATGTAATTCAAATCTAAAGAAGAGTTATGCCACTCATAGAAAACTGAAGAGCATTAATTTACATTTTAGTAATCAGTAATAGGGGTTATGAGGTGTCAATTACATTCCACATATGACCTTTTTAAGTTTCTAGGTAATGTACCTCAATTAATTGTCTGTGGCATCATAAAGAACACATTTCATTGCAGCATGACTAAGAAAAGCAATAAAATTCTTTCTATGCAGCTGAACTATGAAATGCACAAATGACCTTCACACTTAGCAGTAGCTCACTGTGTTAACACAGATTTTCTATTGGCATAAATTACACTGTGGTAAGAAATCTGACTAGCTCAACTAGTGCCTTATAAAAGACATGCTGAGTTTTGTGAAGTCATAGAAATAACCATGCTTTTAAATTCATATTTGATTACCGCCTGCGTAATATATACTTAAAATTAATTAGAAATTTTAGTGCTATCACAATGAGCCAAATTGGAAGGTACTGTTGACGAAATAACTTCAACTATTATTGAAGGATTTTCTACTTGTCTCTGAGCTTGCCAGAAACCATGAAGAAAACCTAGGAATTATTGGTTCATCATTCATTTCTTGACTATCTGCCACATGAAAATCAATGACTACATAAGTTTTTAGATAATAGGTAATAATAATAAGAGGTAGACAAAACATAGTTCTTGTCTTCAAGGAGTTTTATAGGAAAAAAAGTGGGGGGATTTACAACTACTATAGAAATTAACTTTATCTCCTCCGGAAATAAATAACAATTCTGAAAACAAACAAATTATGAGTAGAATGTGGTCTTATGCATGTGCTGGTATTGGGCATGGGAAAAAGTGGTGGGGAAATAGAATTTCTTAAGATTTACTTCTTGAGAGAAAAAAGAAGAGTGATATTATAAGACTCAAAACACTGAAAATTTAGTAGAATTCTGGTCTGTCATATTTTTCTTCAGAAACCTCTACTGTATTCCAAACTCAAATGCATTAACACCATTTCAATGACATCAATTTGCACAATCCATTCTTCCATTGATCACCCACCTTAATTAGAATCATACAAGACTTTATCATGTAGCAAAATACATTACTTGATTTTCATTCTTTTGGATTTTATTTATATTTTATGCAGCACAATTGGACCAAAAATTATGTTTGCCCTGGTCTATTCACTGTGGTAAAACTGACTTATCAACTATTACAAACCAAAAATAAATGGCCTCCCTAATGTGACAGCTTTTGAATACTAGAACCATTCTTTCCAGCTTGTTCATAATTCAGGATTTTATTTTTATACTCTCAAGGAAATATATGTACATGCATACCCACATAGAGAGAAGAAAAGTTTTCATTAAGTTGGCATTCATACATTTATTAATATATTTAAGATTACTTTAAAGAACTTATTTCTTGAATTATCAAAAACATGATGATTGTGTTATTCAGAAATATCTTCACTCATATTTTATTATAAAATACAAAATACCAAAATCAAGTAAAAAAATAAAAAATCACCTAAGTTATACCACAGATAACAAATGTTATTTTATTTATTTATGATTTTTCCTTTACATGTTAGTGTAACGCTATATATATGATTTTATATGGTGCTTTTTATGTCTCATTTTGCATTCTCAAGGTCAATTTAAAATGAAATTTACTGACCTTTTTGAGGTCCGCATATTATTATTATTATTGTTATTTTAGGTACAAAGAAGTGTATTTTAATGTCTGTATACAGATGGGCTGAGTGTAAGATGGCATCAGCCCCAAACTATTTTTTTTATTTCAGGATATTATGGGAGTAAAAACATTTTGGTTATATGTTATAACTTTGCCACACCCAAACCATGATTTGAAGTGTACCCTTTTCCCCCTACAATGCTCACCACGTCTGTTAGTTGTGAGGTCCACATATTAAAATTGGAAGTCATTATCTCAGCTGTTATGAGACTTAAAAATATTTCCTCATACTATGATCCTAAATAAATAGTTAATTTTAAGTTATGGCATTACCAAATATATTATGTGAGCAAATAGTGCATTTATTAATTCTTACCCACTAGCCCATGGACAAAAAAATTGAGATTCTCTACATAAACTTTGAAACTAGAGAAAGGAGTATAATTTTAAAATCCTGCATTCATTGATTTCAAAAGTACCTGAATTCATCAGCAAGATAGTAGAATAAGAAATCATACCCCTTACCCCTCCCACACAGAAACACTGATTTGGTAAAAAAAAAAAAAAAAAAAAAAAAAAAAATATATATATATATATATATATATATATATATCTCACCGAGAAAAGGATAGAGAAACTCCCAGAATCTCTAGCAGGGCCCATTGGTGAAGATGTTATGCTAGAAAATCCAATCTGTAAAGATTTGATGAGGTGGCTGCTTCTTCATATGTGCAGCCATCACTAAAAAGATACAGGAACATAAAGGATAAGAAAAATATAAAAGTAACAAAGGAAGAAAAAATAAATATCTGGTTACCAACCCTAAAGAAAAGAAGATATATAAGTAGCCTGACAAAAAATCAAAATAATATTTTAAAAGAAGAGAGAACATAGACTAAATACTAAAAGAGAAAAAAATATGTGAAAATGTTGAAAATATTAATAAAGATATAAATATCATTAAAAAGAAAGCCACAAAGTTCTGGAGTTAAAGAATACAATGACTAAACTGAAAAATTCAATAGAGAACTTCAAAAACAGAATTGATGAAGCAGAATAAAGAATTAGCAAACCAAAAATAGTTCATTTGATTTTTTATCTGGGCTCTCAGTCCTGTTCCAAAGGTCTATATCTCTGTTCTTTTGCCAGTACCATGCTATTTTACTTACTATACACTGGTAAAGCTTGAAGCTTGGTAGACTGATGTCTCCCAATTTGTTCTTTTGCTTAAGATTGCTTTGGCTATATGAAGTCTTCTCTGATTCCATAGAAAGTGTAGAATTATTTTTTATAGATCTGTAAAGAGTGCTTATGATATTTTGATAGAGATTGCATTAATTCTGTAGATCACTTTAGGCAGTATGGACATTTTAGCAATATGTTTATGCCATGGAATACTACTCAACCATAAAAAAAACAATGGTGAACCTCTTATATTATCCTGGATAGTGCTTGAGCCCATATTTCAAAGTGAGGTATCACAAGGATGGAAAACCAGCACCACATATACTTGCCATCAAATTTGTAGTAACTGAACAACACTAAGGTGCTCACATGATAGTAATATTCATTGTGTGTTGGTCAAGTGGGGGAGTAAGGGGTAAACTCACAACTAATGGATGCCTAGCACACTCTACAGGGGAAAGGCACACTTGTAGCCCTGGCTTGGGCAAGGCAAAGGCATTATAGGCAACGAAAATATTTGTATCTCCATAATATAATATTCTGAGAGAGAGAGAGAGAGAGAGAGAGAGAGAGAGAGAGAGCAAAGAAAGCAAAAAAGCAAAAAAAAAAAAAGAAAAAATCAGTTCATTTGAAATTATCCAGCCAGAAGAACAAAGGAGAAAAAGAATGAAGTATAGTGAAAAAAACCTGCAGTACTTACTAGATGCAATCAAGGTGTCCATTATATGCATGATAGAAGTCTCAAAATGAGAGGGGATAGAAAAAGTCAGAAATTTTATTTAAAGAAATAATGGCTAAACCTTTTGTAAATCTGAGAAGAAAATTGACATCCAGACTTATAAATCCCAAAGATTCCCAAACATAAAAAATCCAAAGAAATCTATACTCGGACACAAATTTTCAAAAGTGAAAACAAGGAGGCAATTTTAAAAATAATAAGACAAAAACATTTTGTCACAGACAAGGGTACACTCATAAGACTATCAGTAGATATTGCAACAGACATCTCGCAGGTCAGAGGGAGTGGGGTGATATATTTAAAGTGCTAAAATAAAAAAAAAAAAATTCTCAACCAAAAATACTATACCTGGAAAAAGTGTCCTTTAGAAATATCAATGCTGTTTGTAGAAACTTGTGGAGACAGAAAAAGAACAAAGGCAAGATAAAGATTTTCAAAGACAAACAAAAGCTAAGAAAATTCATCACACTTAGACCTGCCTTATAAGAAATGACACAGGAAGTTCTTCATGTGATTCCCTTGAAGAAACAAAATGACACTAAAAAGTAGCACAAAAGCATGTAAAAGTACAATGCTTACTATATAAAGGCATATTTACAGTCAAATACAGAATAATTTAGAAGGATAAAGAGAAGAGGAGGGGGAAGGGAGGGGAGGAAGAGGAGATAAGAAAAGGGAATATGATTGGGGAGATGTGAGGGGATAGGGAGGGAAAAGAAAACTAATGGCCAGTCAAAAAACAAGCAAACAAACCACAGAAGACCTGCTTTTACCTTCCTGGTCACTGACTTTCTTGCTTCCAAGCAACTTGCAGAGCAGTAGGGGCCCCTTTCCTGGGCACCTAAGGAAACAGAGGAAAGAGACTTCTCTCTGTAGTTGCCAGAACAACATACCCATCAAAGGGTGCCTGCCCGCTTTCCCCACTCCATGCCTTCTCCATCTCAGGCAAAAGGCACCTGCACACTGGATGTCGAACCACAGCAAACTGCTTCACAATTCAGTAAACTGAGTTTCTGGAGAGCAATGTTATGACTCTTGGTACTCCCTTCAGCTGGCATTGTCTCTCTGCAACAGTGATTACAGGCTAACAGATCACTCATGCCTTCCATGCCCCATTGATTGACACTGTCCCCCACTGAGAGAGGTGGCCAAGTCGAGATCTCACACCAGTACTTGGTCAAGATCTAGTTTAAAATTAATGCTCCTCTTCCTGGCTTTGAAATGCCCACACTTTATGTTGAAGATCTGCAGCCAAAAGTGAACAAGGCAATAATTTATGAGAAATTCAGCCTTGTTGGGCCTATATGGTCTATTTGGGTCTGCTGCAACCTGGTTACCCATTATTTTCTTGTCGATGGCTAGGTGAACTTCTTGCTGCAGGATGATACAGAATGGGCTCTGGATGCTATGAACTTTAATATTATTAATGGCAGGCCACTATGTATTATGTGGTCCCAGCATGACCCATCACTTCCTAAGAGCAGAGTGCAATATACTTATCAAAAATATTGCAAACTCTATTAAAAACATGTCCCTTATGATACATTTTCTGTGTTTGGAAACATTATATTTTTATTTTAGCATATTATGGGGGGGTACAAATTTTTAGGATATGTATATTGCCTTTGTCCCACCCAAGTCATAGCTTCAATTGTGTCCATCCCCCAGACAGTGTACAACGAACTCATTAGGTGTGTATATACCCATCCCCTCCTCCCCCTCCCATCTTCCCAACACCTGATGAATGTTATTACTATATGTGCAATTAAGTGTTGATAAGATAATACCAATTTGATGGTGAGTACATATGGTGTTTGTTTTTCCATTCTTGTGATACTTCACTTAGAAAGGCTGTCCTCAGTTCCCAACAATGGTGAGCATAATTGCCAACCCTGACAGGGGTGGCAGGGAAGCCCATGGTGATATGCACCCAGGTCTCTGTGGGTGAGAGGGTGCTGCCCCAGCATCATGGCCTACTCAGGCAGGCATATGACATGTTTTCTTGTCATGCCCCTACCCCATAACTCAAGACACTCAGTTTGGTCAGGCAGTACTGTTTATCTTCAAACTACAATGTAGCTGAGAGCCACAGGAGATCCCTGCCCTGCACCTCACCACTAATATGACTGTGATATGGAATTTCCTTCCTTAATCCCAAACACGCAGCTCTCTGGTTCTCCTTCTATCTTCTACAGAACACTCAACTGTGTGCAGAGAGGGCAAAGGACCTTGCTTTTTACACAAGCCCAAGCCCATTGGCCACACTGCCAGTAGGGATATAGTCACCTCTAACAGCCCCCAAAAGGCCACCCTCCAGTGTTCTTGTGCTGACTTCCTATGGGAGTAGCAATGGCTGTGTCTGCAGTAGTGTATATGGGAGGGGGGTGAAGAGAAGTCCCTCTCTGCATGCCTGGGCTTGACCACTGAGGCTGCTCAGCCAGTGCAATGAGATGACACTCCTCATTGCAGAGCTGAGCAGAGAGTTTATGTTTTCTCTAGAAGCAGCACAGTCACTCACAGCCTGTAGTGAGGAGCTCTCAGGCACAGGAAAGCACATACTCTGGTGTTTTTTTGTTTTTGTTTTTTGTTTTGTTTTGTTTGTCCCAAAGTCTGTCCCATTGGTATGGTGCATTTTCCCTTCCCTTAGGAGCAGCACTCCCTGAGGGGTAGATTACTGGGAACCCTGAATGTCCCCGGGGTCCAGCAAGCTCTGTGCTGCTGTTGTCCTTTGAGCAAGTAGTGGCTAGTATCACTGGGGGCATCCAGGAATTGGAGATACAAGAGCTGAGGTTCCTTGGGCATGACACAATATCCTGACAGGTGTACCCCAACTATGATGTCCCACCACTGACAATCAATTCTGATAGGAAGTGAAATTGGTGTGAATTTGCAGTCTAGTGCAATTCCCTCAAGAAGTACTTAAATCACCACCCACATCAGTGTCCATGTTTGTGAGGGCCAAAGAGCTTTCTGACAGTTCAGATGCTGGAAGTCCACTGCAGGGATTAGGGGAACCAAATACTTCAATCTACTCTTTGTGCCAAATACCAGTTCCCTCAAGCTGCTATTCAATCTCAGCAAGACAAGTTGGCCTCTTGCTTCCTCATTTTTCTGTGCCCCAGCTTCTTCTTGTGAGTTATCTGCTGAGCTTCAGGACTCTCCACTTGATGTTCTGTTTAAGTTATGATTATTGTTAGGTTTGTTCTGGGTGGCAACCTGAAAAGTAAAACTTATATATTTATCATAAAGCCTGTAAAACAAAAGCCACAGGAATCTGGAGAGCCTGAGGTTATAAATCTAACTTTAACCACAGAAAGCTGCAGAACCACAGACAGCTGTAGGGATGCCAGCATTCCTATCCCCACCGAGAAGAACGAAGCTACCCTCTCATCTCTGCAGGTGTTGCTTACTTCCCCCAGAAAAATTCTGTGTAAAACCCAAGGATTTCCCCTCCCTCATAATGGACATTCTTTTGGCCTCCACCCATCTGCACCCAGATGCTCAAAATAAAAAGCAATTTTGCTACACATGAGGCTCTGTGTGTCTCTCTCTCAGCTCTGGACCTAAAAATTATCAATTGGTAATTTTGGTTATTTTTTCTGAGGAGAACTGATATCTGACATTTCTATTCAGCCATCATGAACCTAAGCATCTCCAATCTTTAATAGTATAATTAAATATTATAAATAAATTTCTCCTAAGAGGCATAGTCATTGAAAAAAAACATATTTGCACATAAAGCTTCTATGCTCAGAAAAATACTGGAAATTTAGAAAAAAAGGTCTGTACAAAATTTTGAAAGTTTTCCTCAACATTCATGAATGTAGGTTGAGATAAAATATTTATTTGAATCATTTCCTTCTAAATAACTAGAAGTCTATGCCTATATGTTTCAGGGGTTGGCATAGATATATAATGATTTATTTATTTCTTCTTTTGAATGTATCTTGGTAGCTGTGAAAAAAATGCATAATTTGTTGAGAGTTTCTTAAATCCCCTATTTATTATGTCAAATTAAAATACATAAAGAAGAAAAAGGGACTGTTTGATATTTACTAGAAAAAAATAGTTATTTGTTTTATCACAAAGAATTCTATACTCTTTGATTTTAAAATGGTACTCAGGTATTTCACTCTACCTCCCATAATATTTTATCATTTATCCATATGGTGTTTAGCAAGTAACCATAGGTCAAAAACACCACATGGATATAAATTTGGAGTGAATTCTAACGTAAGATAAATTTATACACATTTTCACAGCCTCAGTGAGAGCTGTAGACATATCTTGATGGTGTCATTTGAATAAAAATTTATTTGATACAACTAAAAGCATGAGGAGAAAAATACTTTTCTTTATAAAAATCTATATTATGGAACATAATTAACAGTATCTCAAATTTCAGATGTAAGTGCTCAAAATTGCATACTCTGGGATGATGTTTGTTAAAGAAGGTACTTTTATAGATCAATGGAGGAAAAAAATTGAATAAAGTTATGAAAGAGAATTTGGTAGTTGATATAAAAAAAATTCTGGGACAGTAACTGGAACATTTAATCCTTACCAGCACTCACTATAAAGAGAGTAAAATTTGGCATGCATGAAATGAGATGCTACTTTATTCATAATTTATCACTGAAAGTGAATCTGTTTTGGTTCATTTAACTTCACTTTAATGGTGTTTTCCCTTTCTCCTTTTTCATTCACCTTAATCTTGAAGTCACAGGCATGTTCACTTCTCTTTGCTTTATCCCTTGTCTCTCCCTTCAGTCACCTGCATGCTGTATCAGTCCATGATTACCATCACATTTTATAAAGTTAAATAAAAAGTTTGATTTCTGATTATAAAAATAAAATCTGTTCATGTTGTTGAAAAAGATAAAAAGAAAAAAGTTATTACCTGTCACCACATTCCAAAGAAAGATAACCATTATTAATACTTTGTTCATGTTTCTTTCTAGTCATTTTGATACACATATGGTTAGAAGGTTGAGATCATATTGTGTAAATACTTTCAAGTCCTTACGGTTTCACTTAATATTATAGCATAAATGGTCTCCATCTCATAGTCTTTAAAAATTTCATTTTAATTCCTGCATACTATTTTGTTGTATGAATGCATTCTAATTTATATGACCAGTTACCTATTTATATTGCTTACTTTCTGGTGCTATGAAAAATAACATTAGAGTGAGCAGAAATGGACATAAATCTTTGTATACATTTATTTACTTAAAAATGGATTCCTAGAAGGAAGATTACTGGGTGAACTTTTTTTTTTAAAGGCTCTTGATATTTTACTACTTTACTTTCCAGAAAGGAAGTACCAGTTTACATCCTCATCAACAAAATGTGAGACTTCCATTACCTTTATTTTTTTCTTTTTAGACAGAGTCTCACTCTATCACCCTGGGTAGAGTGCAGTGGCATCATAATAACTCATAGCAACCTCAAACTCCTGGGCTACATTGATCTACTTGCCTCAGCTTCCTGAGTAAATGGGACTACAGGCATGCACCATGATGATACCCAGCTATTTTTTTCTAGATTTTTAGTAGAGACGGGGTCTCACTCTTGCTCAGGTTGTTTTCAAACTCCTGAGCTCACGCAATACTCCTGCCTCAGCCTCCCAGAGTGCTAGGATTACAGGTGTGAGACACCATTCTCTTGGCCTCATTATCTTTTTGATGAAAGAAATTCAATTTGTGTTTTTTGGGGGGAAGGTCAAACTAAGATAAACAGAATAGTTTTGTCAGTGCTAGATTGTAGGAATTATATGAAATGTCTTTTTTTCTTATCTAACATCTGAGCAGATCAATACACTTGCTCTAGTTTTCAGAAGAAAACATAATAAACCTATGGGACGATGAAGTAGCTTATTCTCTCTTGGGTGCATTTATTTGGGGGAGTAGCTAAATTCAGCAAGTCTTCATTAAACTTGTGAGAAAATTTCTAACTGTACATGTTTTATCATACTATAAAAGTCTATGATCTCATGACACCAACTTGAACTATCACCATTTCTTTAATATGTAGCTTGAGCTTTGTCTTTGTTATCTAATCTTCCCTTACTAATAGTTAATATTTTATAGTCTTGTCAAAGCATTTAATTGCATGTAGTTGTTTAGTAGTTTAGTAGTAGTTTAGTATGTGAGTTGCATTTATATTTATATCTCATATCAAATTAGAAGTCATTGAAGAGCATAGAGTATATTTATATTTTTTATGTTTTGCAGAACACAAAAAGAAAACATAAAATATATTAATATCAAAGGTTAATCACAGGCAGGTAAAAGACTTGTGCTCAAAGCAAGAAAAGAAGAAGTATATGCAAAGTATCACTGCATATGCTAATTTTAAAAATGTTGTCTCAGGAATGTAGGGAATGTTCATACAATTTTCCTCTGCAAAAGAATTATGTACTATCTTAGTCTGTTTTGGTTGCAATAACAGAATACCTGAGACTGGGTAATTTATAAAGGAAAGAGATTTATTTCTTATAATCTTAGAGTCTAGGAAGTCCAAAGTCAAGTGGCCATATCTGATCGGCTTCTGTTGAGGGCCTCATGGTTTCATAATAACATGGCAGAAGGCAAACAAGAGAGAGCCAAACTGGCTTTTATAATAGACTCACTTTCATGATAACTAATTCATTTCCCTGATAACCTATTAATCCATTAATCCATGAGCGGATTAATCCATCCATGAGAGCATAGCTCTCATGGCCCAGTCGCTACCACTTAAAACTGTTACACGGATGATTAGGTTTGATGAGTTTTGAAGGGGATAAACATTCAACCATTTAACAGTAAGATAGGTATTCTTATTGAAAGACTTCTTAGATGTACTCTCAAGATGGAGCCATTATTACATAGTTTAAAAACCTCGTTGGAACAGAAAGTACATCCCAAAATTGAAGTAGAAAACCATAATCCAAAACTGTATGTTACAGATGAAGTGGTAAAGAACATGTATTTTAAAGATGGATTTTCTATGATTAACATCTGATTGTACTACTTACTAGCTGTGTGAACTTGGGAAAGCCATTTTTTGTCACTATGGATCAGTTTCTTCAGATTGCATATATCTGAAATATGTGCAATAATAGTATGTATATTATTTGGCTATTGAAATGATTCAATGTGTTAACATGTGAAAACTGTTAAGACAGTACCTAGTTAATATTAAGACTTTATAAATATTTCCTAGTTTTCAATATTTCAATTTTTAAAATTTTTTCAGCATACTTTGTCCAAAAATATTTCATATTATTATCATATGCCAGGAACAGGATTCACTAATGGTTTTATTTTGTCTTTATATACTAAAAGTTTCCTGTAGAAACAATAAACACAACAGTAGTTTGGACTTGCTTTGTTTGATTTTCCTTTTCTTTTTCTTTTTTCTTTTTCTTTTT